>JXCR01141043.1:36658-48110 GCA_002079205.1 Phalaenopsis hybrid cultivar
ATTAAATATATAAAATAAAATAGTATTGGTTATATATGCCATATGTTAAGTTAAATGATAGGGAAATTTACATACTTACCAACCAATTCTTATGTATAAACATATCAACCATCCAAACTTCAATTTTCACGTACAACCCATCAGATTCCTGATTGGAAAATCAATTGGATTTCATATCTGACAAACTTATTGTCAAATCAAGCGTATTGATAAGACCAAGCCAAGAAATATAAGATCACTCGATTCTAACATTGTTAAGACACTTGAATGCCCCAGAAAATATCTTCTGATCATGAGAATTTGTCTGTGTTATCTCATGGAGTGTTCCATAATTCTTTCTTATTGAGGAGGCACTTACAGACTCTATAAATAGAATCTTGTCTTCTTTATGAAGGGAGATCGAAGGGGGAAGGAGCCGAATTCTATTGTCATTTCGGATTGAAGACCCGGTGAATGCTTCCCTCTCCCACAGCCGCTGACATTAGTCAACCACAACTTGCCGACCAGGCGACCACCATCGACCATTAATGACCGCCCCTGTTTGTTGCAATGAAGCCTCATGCAGAGGAAAAAAAAATTGCGTCTGGATGATGCAAGTCCGGACGGCCAACCATCGGGAGATAGCTTGATATACAACTCATATGTGGATGAGGTGGCGCCCGACCATGCCGAGCTAAAGCCTGACGATTGGTCGTTTAGATGTGTGGTCGTCTGGAATCAAAATTTTCTTGATGCAGAGTCACGATGTACATTACAGAGTAAGGGAGCACCGCGCACAATAAAGACCAATGTCACGGTGTAACAACATACCTTGAAGATGATATAATAATGAAACATTCCTAATATGGTGCAACAATGTGATGCACCCCAAAGATGGTGTACCAACGCACCCAACATAAAGTGATTTTCTCAACGAATTATGTGACCAACTACAGATTATATGACCAATAACTCATACATCTCCCAACTTCAGCCTCTGTGACTTAAGAATAATATTACAACTCACCACTACGGTTTATGTAACCAATTACAACCTGCATGGTCCACAGTTCTCAACTTCAGCCTTTATATCGTATAGTTGTTATTACAACTCACCTCTATGATTTATATGATCAATTAAGACTTTCATAGTCTACAACTCAACAACTCCTAACTTTGATCACTACATCTTATAAATGTTATTAGAATTCACCACTACGACCAATATGACAAACTACGACCAACGTGGTCCATAAATCACACAATTTCCAACTCAGGCCTCTACGGCTGACACACTCCAAGTGTGGTAAATCACAGGCGGCTCACACAAGTATACATGACATATTAATAGTATACATATTGTTTTGTATGTCAATCCCATAGGGAGCGAGATAAATCCAAATAGAAAAAGTTCTAGCTTACAATCGTTAGCCCTATCCTGAAATGATGATAGAGTGAATATCCTAATATGGCCAGTTCTAAAGATCCTATGTTGTTAACAAAGAAATTTTAGTGGTTTTCAAGTAATTAAGATTTTTTCCGTTGGAATGGGTCAATAAGACTTTGCATGTGAAAGTATGATAAGAATGCTGATGTCAAACAAGAGCAGAACTTATCCCTATGCCCTTCTGGTGATCTACGGAAGCTTGGCTAGAAATCAGATTTAGTTCCCTAAATCAAATTTCTATCCCAATCACTAATTACTCCCATTAACTTTGCATTAACAAAAGGTTATATCCCTATTCCTTTAGGTTAATGTGATTAACTTAGTCAATTCCATTGCGATCTCATATGAGATTCATAATTTACGACGATTTTTAACAAAACATTTGACAAAAATAAAATGTAAAAGAAGTTCAGAAAGTTAATCATCATCAAATAATTTTACACACAAAATCTTCAGCAATATTCACACGCATCAATCTTATTTTCCATCCCAAGGTAAGGTAGAATGAGAGAGTTACTCACTACTTATGATTGAACACTTCAACATATTTATTTGATTTAAAAAAGAATTCAATTATAGAAGTCTTAATCAGTAGAATATTATAAAACCACACAGTAAAAACTTCAGAAAACTTGTGCCTCTTTCTTCACACATGAGATGATGAAAATACAATCAAAAGACTCACAATTCTCTTAAATCTAACTTCTCTCNCCCATTGTCATGATGATTAATTATATACAATTGGAATCCATTCGGACAATCAAGGTTTGACATGGTAATTAAGCATGGAATTAACTAACCCAAAAAAATTAATTAAAAAATAATGGAAATAATTAAGGATAATCCTGTTCATAAGAACTGGTTCCTGAATTGCAAGAAGCAGCCAACTCCCCAAAGGAAACTTAGACAAGCCTTTTAGGGAAAATTAGTTCATTCACGGAAATATAGAGATAGAGAGAGAAGGAGTTATAATTAGCCTTTCTCATTAATTGGAGATATGGTGAGATACTTACGTACATAATTATCATTTTTAAATATGAGAGCCCATTTGTAACGTAACGTTAAAGTTATGGCTATCAAATCATGATGGATGGAGATAAATCTAATTATTATTTGCAAATTTGAACCTTTAAATTAGTTATAAGATTAGTGTTAGTTCTATCAATTGTGCCAGTACTAGAGAAGAAGAAAATTTGAAAACAGGACAATAACCTGAATTAAATTTATCTATACTATTTTCTTAACTAGGAGATTCTTCAAACAAATATTAAAATCATCTTCATAAATTTATGACTGTATGAAGGTGAAGATCTGATTGAGCATTCAAGTGCACATACATATTAATTATGCATTTGTCACATGCACCCATGTGCATGCGTGTAAGCTGGATATATGTACAAATCTCGAAGTCAAATTAATGACATAAAAGAAACTCTTCATGCCCGGAGATATAAAATAGATAAGACTAAAGCTTATGTTGATATCAACTAATGTTCATAACTCTTGCTTTTATGACTTCATTCCATAAATTAAAACATCATATACATATAAGATGGAACTCACAGAGATAAGAAGAACGAAGCATGTCGTAGTCCTCGATATGGCAGGAAAGATATCAGAAGTACTGACCATGCAGATACATGAGCTTATCTTTCTTCATTTCTTCCACCCTAAAATTATTTAGCAATCATCTTCACATATATATATGTATCTTATTCTAAAATAATGCAAGGAAAAAAGAGAGAAAATTAGCAATTAAATCATGAATTTTATCTTTGGAATGGAGTGAAAGTACTGAATCGAAGAGAGATGAAGGTTCCTATGCCGATGAAGCAAATCTGACCTGCAACACTTTTGTGAGGTGGATGTTGGACAAATCAGAGCAACGCAGACTGCAAAAACTCAAATCAGCAATCTATCTCAGATTCATAATGAATCTTTAAATTATTTTCATTTCAGGAAATTAACAGAAAATAGAAGAGAGATTGGAAATTAAAGGCTTGTCCCATGTGCTCCTATCAGCAGATGAAACTGCAACATGATCTGAGCTTTTGATGATTTAGAGAAAGAATGGAGAATTCAGATCATGCTGGCAGCTTCAGCTGCTTGTGGAGCACAGAAAAAAAGAAGCAAAGGTGAGGCAAAGGAGAGAGAGATAAGATACAGCGAGCTTTGGAGTTCTAAAATTTTACTATATGCGAATATGGGTATATATATAAATATAAAATATATTTACAAGAAAAAATATGTAGGAAGCTGCTGGAAGCAGAAGAAATTGAATGGGGGGGGGAGGGGGGGTAGGGTGAATTTCCTGTTTTACTTAGGTGCAATGCGAAGACTTGTTGACTTTGTTGATTATTAATTGATTGATGGAATTGCGGTCCCAAGGCATAACATAATATTTAAGATTATATTCTAATTATTAGCCACAAGAATCAAAGCACAAGGGCATCTAGGGTTTTTCTGCTTTTATTCTTCATATATATATATATATATATAAACATTAAATATTGTGTAATTTTAATCTTTTTATTTTGGCAAAATTGACATAAATATCATGCCTTTAATTTTTTATATAGAATATTATTGAAAAAACTCAAAAAAATATTGTCTGAAATTAAAATATTATTTTTTGAATAAATATTATAGTATTTAAATTATATTAAAATAATTTAAATATTGATTATGTCACATAGTTAAACCTCCTATTCAATGAGCATTTCTTGTTTCTAGCTTGATCTTCTGATGAATATACCAAGAGCAAAAAACAAGCAAATTAATTTGTGGAGGGTTGTTCTAATAAGGCGAAAGAAATCAGCAAATTTTAAAAAGTTGAGTCTAAATTAAAAGCAATGCTTGAATTAGAAAAGGTTTTCTATTGCAGACACTGCCAAAAAACAAAACAAAATGTCGTTGTGAAAGCATTAAAGACGCCCATAATGCAAATTAAGATAAGGACATCTAATAATAGTTCATATTGCGTATTTGATGACATTATCTATCTGCAAAATGCAATTATTTTTATAATCACTACAAAATCCAATATTATACAAGACATTACACATCTGAAATGCATCTTATATGTACAAGTTAAACAGGCTGATCATGCTTCTAATTAAAAAAAAAAAGTAATTAAATAGATAAAATAAAATAGTATTGGTTATATATGCCATATGTTAAGTTAAATGATAGGGACAACCCAATTTTTATGTATAAACATATCAACCGTCCAAACTTCAATTTTCACGTACAACCCATCAGATTCCTGATTGGAAAATCAAATGGATTTCAAATCTGACAAACTTATTGTCAAATCAAGCGTATTGACAAGACCAAACCAAGAAACATAAGATCACTCGATTCTAACATTGTTCAGGCACTTAAATGCCCCAGAAAATATCTTCTGATCATGAGAATCTCTCAATGCTATCTCATGGAGTGTTCCATAATTCTTTCTTATTGAGGAGGCACTTGCAGGCTCTATAAATAGAATCTTATCTTCTTTATGAAGGGAGATCGAAGGGGGAAGGAGTTGAATTCTGATGTCATTTCAGATTGAAGACCAGGTGAATGCTTCCCTCTCCCATAGCAGCTGACATTAGTCAACCACAGCTTGTCGACCAGGCAACCACCATCGACCACTAATGACCGCCATGTTCGTTGCAATGAAGCCTCATGCAGAGGAAAAAAAATTGTCTGGATGATGCAAGTCCGGATGGTCAACCATCGGGAGATAGCTTGATATACAACTCATATGTGGATGAGGTGGCGCCTGACCATGCTGAGCTAAAGCCTGGCGATTAGTCGTTTAGATGTGCGGTTGTCTGAAATCAAAACTTTCTTGATGCAAAGTCATGATGTACATTACGGAGTAAGGAGCACCGTGCACAATAAAGACCAATGTCACGGTGTAACAACATACCTCGAAGATGGTATAATAATGAAACATTCCTAATATGATGCAACAATGTGATGCACCCTAAAGATGGTGTACCAACACACCCAACATAAAGTGATTTTCTCAACGAATTATGTGACCAACTACAACTTATATGACCAATAACTCATACATCTCCCAACTTTAGCCTCTGTGACTTAAGAACAATATTACAACTCACCACTACGGTTTATGTAACCAATTACAACCTGCATGGTCCACAGTTCTCAACTTCGGCNTCGGGTCCAAATTTTGTAATTAATTTTATATATAATGAAAATTTTGAGAAAATTTTTGAATTTTACATGTTCTCTTTTCTACTTTTGGATTTAAAAATTCCATTAAATTAAAACAAAACTCACACATAAAATGAGTAATCTTTTTTACCAAAAAAAACTAAAATTTACATTAACAAATACTCTATTTTGTTCTTGTTCATGCCAAACTTCAGCCCACTGATGTTTCTTTCTATCGTATGCAGAAAAATGTCAGGACACAGGCTGATCTTTGCCTTCCAGGACGGCTGGAACCTCACACTGAATGAAGAGATGGCGCCACAAGGAGGTGTCATATATTTCGACATGGATTTCAACCAGATTGATATGGACTACAACGGTCCTCTAATGGGCATAGCCAGCAATGAAGAAAAGAATACACTGCATTTATATTTATAGCGTTTCAGCACCTCAGAAGAATACACTGCAAGAACCAACGAGTCTCAGACTCTAGATTTTGTGGCAAAAGAGCCGTATGTCCTGCTGGGGACGGATCAATGCGCACCGCAGAGCCAGGGATCATACATCCCGCTTGAGGCTGAATCTCATATTCCAGATCAGCCAGCACCGGTTTGGATTCCCACCGAGGCCCGGAGGAAAGAACGCCCCACACAACTGCAAAGTCCCGGAATGGTAGAATACTACAAAATAAACAAGGTAAACAAAAGAGAATTTGAGTTCTATAAAGAGGTTCAAGGAAAGTTTATCAACATATTGGAAGGCCTGGAGCTATATACCAGGGTTTTCTCTGAAACTGATGAAAGAAGCATCCTAGAGTGCATCTTCGATTTTAGGGATAGAGATCAAACAGGCCTTCTCATGGAAAGAACATACTCTGAGCCGAAAAAATGGATGCGGGGAAAGGGAAGAATCACCATCCAGTGCGGATGTTGCTACAATTTTACAAACGACAGACGTGGGAATTCGTCTGGGATTCTCAGATACAACCAAGTGGATCCGTTACCATCGATGATAAAGTGGATGATAAAGAGAATGATCAGGTGAAATATTCTACCCACTACTTACATTCCTAACAGTTGCATCATCAAAATTTACGAAGAAGGTGACTGCATTCCTCCGCACATTGACCATCATGACTTTGTGAGGCCTTTCTGCGCGGTATCATTCATGAGTAAGAGCAATATTTTGTTTGGAAAAGAAATCGATGTAATCGGCCCTGGTGAATTCAGAGGAGCTGTGGAGATTTTTCTTCCAGTTGGTTCAGTACTTGTTCTCAAGGGCAACGGTGCAAACGTTGTCAAACACTGCATTCCAGGAGTACGACACCGTAGGGTGTCCGTGACCTTCCGCAGAGTGGATGACAGTAAGATACCATATGGATTCCAACAAGACCCGGAGTTGGAGGAACTATTTCCTTACGAGCTATGAGAAGTTTGTACCTTTGAGTACATGCGAAGGGAACTCTTATCCTAGAGCATGACTCAGAAGGTCTGCTTGATCAAGAGCTCAATATACCAAGCGCAGAGGACTCAATTGCTTTCTTTTAACAAGCATGACATGTATCTGATGTAATCAGCCTATGATGTACTCATATCTTGAAAAGACTCTCAATGCATTTCAGCATGTATTACATGATGTACTCATTTTGAGGCATTAGCCTATGTTTGATCTGTTGCATCTTTATTGAAGCAGATTAATGGAAATTCCTCTCAAGTTGTGCCTTTTTGTCAATTGCCTTTTTTTACGATGGATGAAAGCCGCAAACCATGCAATGGTTCAGAGTTCAAATGAACAAAGAACGAAACGACAAATTTTCAACAATAAATAAAACACAAATAAAAGATAATTGTAATGAGTAAATAACGAAACAAATTTCTTTTGAAGATCAACCAATTGAAATTAAAACTTTAAAAACACATTATTGAAACATCAATTGTGATAAAACAACAAGAAAATAAAACAAACTTGTTGAGTGGATACTTCCGTTTTTGGAATTTCCTACTCTTTGTGCACACAGCACAACCATCGTTATCTACACTAACTCTCTACACATCCTCGCAGAATTTCACATTCTGCACAAAACTCCACGAAGCTCTACAAATCTTCTTCAAAATCAACATTTCCACATGACACACCACTGCAAATTCAACATCACAAGTTCTTTGTAAATTTCAAATCACATCTTCAAATTAGTACCTAAATCCTGATTCTCATATCTTTGAATTGATACCTAAATTTCAATTCTCTCATCTTCAGATTGATACTTACATTTCAATTCTCACTTCTGAATCAATCCTAAATTTCTTATTCTTCACATTTGAGGTCGGTCCTCACATTTTGACGCTCTCTTTTAAGAATTGATCTCCATTTCAATTCTCATTTCTGAAACAGTCCTAAATTTTTTATTCTTCACATTTGAGGTCGGACCTTACATTCTGACACTTTCTTTTGAGAATTGACCTACATTTCAATTCTCATTTCTGAATCAGTCCTAAATTTTTGATTCTTTACATTTGAGGTCGGACCTTACATTCCCACACCCTCTGTTGAGAATTGACTTACATTTCAATTCTCATTTCCGAATCAGTCCTAAATTTCTGATTCTTCACATTTGAGGTCGGTCCTCACATTCCGACTCTCTCTTTTGAGAATTGACCTACATTTCAATTCTCATTTCTGAATCAGTCCGAAATTTCTGATTCTTTACATTTGAGGTCGGACCTTACATTCCGACACTTTCTTTTGAGAATTTATTTCTGATTCATTACATTTGAGGTCGGTCCTTACAGTCCGACATTCTCTTTTGAGAATTGATGAATCAGTCCCACATCTCTGATTCATTACATTTGAGGTCGGTCCTTACATTCCGACACTTTCTTTTGAGAATTGACTTTTGAATCAGTCCTACATTGCTTATTCTTTACATTTGAGGTCGGACCTTACATTCCGACACTTTCTTTTGAGAATTGACCTATATTTCAATTCCCATTTCCGAATCAGCCCTAAATTTCTGATCCTTTACATTTAAGGTCGGACCTTGCATTCTAACACTTTCTTTTGAGAATTGACCTACATTTCAATTCTCATTTCCGAATGAGTCCTAAATTTCTGATTCTTTACATTTGAGGTCGGACCTTACATTCCGACACCTTCTTTTGAGAATTGACCTACATTTCAATTCCCATTTCCGAATCAGTCCTAAATTTTTGATTCTTCACATTTGAGGTCGGACTTCACATTCCGACACCTTCTTTTGAGGATTGACCTACATTTCAATTCTCATTTCTGAATCAGTCCTAAATTTCTGATTCTTCACATTTGTCCTCACATTCCGACGCTCTCTTTTGAGAATTGACCTACATTTCTATTCTCATTTTTGAATCAGTCCTAAATTTCTGATTCTTTACATTTCAGGTCGGTCCTCCAAATCTGACACTCTCTTTTGGGAATTGACCTACTTTTCAATTCTCATTTCAGAATCAATTCTACATTTCTGACTCATTACATTCGAGGTCGGTCCTTACACTCTGACTCTCCCTCTTTTTGAATTGATATTTGAATCTCAATTCCTACCTCAGAGTCAACACTTACATCTTGACTCCCATCCTTTAGAAATCTTTGAAATTTCATAACTCAAAGTCCACTCTCCAATCCCCAGCGAGAGTCCCTACTTCTCGGCTTGATTAAGCACACAAACTGCTAATTCTCCAGCAAAAATAAATCACACACACAACTCTACACTTACTTCTGGGTCTGCTGACTTAGGAGTTTGTATTGGTTCTTGTTGATCTCGTCGGTCAACGCCAATACGCGCAGTGTGCTTGCCCAGCACACCACACCTATTGGGGGTCCATTTGTTGACCTCATTTTTTGTTGAGGTTTAGTTTTTCCTCATTAGTAGCTTAGGGTCTAGCCATAGGACTTTTCCTGTTGACTATTCCTAGAAAACTAGACTTGGAACACTCACCATTAGAAATTCCACCCTCTTCTTTACTCAACCTGGAGTTCCTCATATTGCTCTCAACCTCTATGTACTTAGTAGGTGGGGTCACTGTGGGGGAAACTCAAGATGAGTCACTCTTAGGATTGCTAGATCTTAGGGTTAACCTTGGGTATTGGTCTGGAGCTAAGGCACTCACTAAACTTATCTGCACTCACAATCACTCACAACCCTGAACTCAAATTTCTAACCTAGATCCCTTGATCTTTTGGGAAGTCCCCTAAACTACTAGCCCTAGGGCTATGGTTTAGCTAAGAACACTATGTAGAGGACCCAAAATGGGGTTGCCTTTGATCCATGGCTAATTGGTGATGATTGGTACCTCAACTCTACCAAAATACCCATCTTGGCCTTTTACCCCTAAAACACCCCCAAATTACCAAAATACCCCTCTTTGACCCAAAATCCCAAAAATTCCAAAAATTCTCAGAAAATCCCAATAAATCCCAAATAATCCCAATTTCATTTCTCGCAACTATTACATGACCCAATTTATCCAATTTGACCATCTTTACTAAAAACCCCCAAATTTGCCTTTTGAGGGCCCAAATTCCCCAAATTTAATTCAAATGTCCATCCATTTGATCTCAATTGATCCCAATTCCAATCCTAAAATCAAATTCACCTTTGATATGACCAAACTAAACCAAATACAAGCTCAATTGGTCCATAATTTGAGCCCAACTTTGATTTGGGTCAAAACCCCAATTTTGACCATATGACTTAATCTCACCAAATTGAACCCATAGTCTAGTCAATTAGCTAATTAAAATCGTAAAATCTTTATAACATTCCTATAAATCAAAATCAACCATCAATTGGCCATGGTGAAGTCTCAAATCCATTTTATTTTGGCCAAAATCCAAAATTCCCAAATTTAGCCCCAATTTGGCTAAGTCCCCAAATTTCACCCAATTGATTGCCTTAACCTCCAAATTGGCATCCAATTCATGTTGAAAACTCTTCATGAGGTACCTATTGACCATTTACAACAATAAATTTAGACTTATACCATGGCTAACCCAAGCTAGACCCAAGCCTAGCCCAACATGATCAAATTGATTAAAGTTCAACATTCCCTCAAATTGACCTTTCAATTGAACTCAAAACCACTTCCATCCTTCACCAAAGTTGTTTATTATGATCATCTACACTAAATGCAACAATCAATTGAGCCAATTGACATGGCTAACCTAGCCCAAACTATGATCATCTAAACCAAATGAAATAATCAATTGAGCCAATTGACATGAATAACCTAGCCCAAACCCAAGTTTTGTTTTCAAATTGACCTTTCAATTGGGCTCAAAACCATTTCCATTCTTCACCAAAGTTGTTCCTTGTCAATCTACACCAAATTCAACAATCAATTGAGCCAATTGACATGGCTAACCTAGCCCAAACCCAAACCTTTCAATTGAACTCAAAACCACTTCCATCCTTCATCAAAGTTGTTCCTTGTGATCATCTACCATTCAATTGAGCTCAAAACCACTTCCATTCTTCACCAAAGTTGTTCCTTATGATCATCTACACCCCCAATTGAACTCAAAACCATTTCCATCCTTCACCAAAGTTGTTCCTTGTGATCATCTACACCAGTCCCTTAAATTGAGCTCAAAACCACTTCCATCCTTCACCAAAGTTGTTCCTTATGATCATATACACCAACCAACAATCAATTGGGCCAGTTGACATGACTAGCCTAACCCAAATTCATATTTTGGTCATTTGCACCCACTTGGACCCATGCACCAAATGTGGCCTAACCACCCTAAAGCCACCAAATTAACNTTTCATGAAGGATGAAAGTTATTTTGAAGTTGATTTGATGGTCAATTTGGATGGATTTG
>JXCR01141043.1:61795-76098 GCA_002079205.1 Phalaenopsis hybrid cultivar
AAAAATCACATTTTCTCCTCTGATGTCTCAATGGACCCACGATTGAGGTTTAATAAAAATTTCAAAGTTATTTGAATTTAATTTGGCAAATTATGAAGTGTTAGAGCCTTAGGGGCAAATGTGTAATTTTGGAAATTTTGCCTTAATTAACATTTACGCTTAATTCAAGGAGGTAACCTCTAATATTGATCAATTCACTTGATGTTTGAAACATAAAGGGGTTAATTGGTAGAAACCAATTGCACTTTCTTAATTAAGATTAATAAATTTCTAATTTATTAAAATTTGGAAGTTTATTAAAATTAAATGATCCTGGACTTAGAGGTATGACTTTTGAAGCCAATAATTAATCAATTTATTACCCTTATCTTGATTTTCAAATAGAATCCAAATCATGAATCATGACCACTTAAAACTTAACCCTCTAACTAAGACACTCACCTAGGTCTTAAAGGCTTAGTGGTGACTTAAGCTAAATCAAGATTGACTAAATGAGGATTAGAGAAATAAACATGACTAAGTCAAACATCCTTGAAACACCACTAAGCCCAATTAGGATTAAAATTTGTCTAAGTGTTCAAATTACAATAACTTGCCCCTTTAAGAGTCTTCACCAACATAATTTTCAAATTAAATGATAAAAGATAATTACCCCTTTCTTAGGGATAATTGAGACATTAATGTTCACTGAGCATTAAGGATATTTACATGATGAACAATTAAACAATATAATAAGTTTAAATGGACTCGAGGCTTTTCACTAGTTGGTGAGAGGGAGGCATGGACCTGCCTTTCGCTTCCTAACTTGTTGGATACCTCATAGGCCTATTAAACTTAATATTCTTTGCTCAATGGAGTCATCCTTAATTTAACTTTTAAGAACTTACCAAAATACAACATAGAGTTAGGAAAACCCCTCAGAACTCTATTTTTCCTGCACTTCATAAATACCCTCACATGCATTTTGAAGTTTCAGGTGGTGGAACAAGAAGACTCGCCAGGTACGCTTTTACGGTTTATAGTACCATCTTTCTTCTGCCTTTTCCTTACATGTTTCATGCTTGCATTTACCTACATAAACATGCATGTTAACCATAACCATAATAAAAACCAAAACTAAAATCAACCAAGATAAAATTCACCACCACAACATTCAAAATATAAAACAACTCAAAATTTAATCACAAACATCACACAAAACTACAACTTTAACTAAATTAAGATGTCTCTATCGGATGATCGGGAATCACTCGGAGGAGATAACCTACGGTTGCTAACGAGGCTTCCCACGGTTTAAATGAAATTATGGAACTCATTAAGTTGGGTTTAGTAAGTTCATTTGGACTAAGTGAATCCAATAGAAAATATTGATGCCGGAACGAGGGAACCGTAGGATCCTAACCGGTTTCGCTCTAATCAACTTTAATATGTTCTCATAAAATTTAAAGAACTTCAATCATAAGGCCACCTGATTTGATATTATAACTTGACACACTGGATAACTTAAACTCATCACGGCAGGAGCTTGGAGCTAGCATGGTGAGCAGCACGACCATCTTCAACAGCAAAACCTGTCTTCCCCAGCAAAATCAATCTTCCTTCCTTAGACTTAAACAACAAAGCCATTGGACTTCGAGGTTTCTTGCTTATGCAACGTAAATCCTGACCTTATCTTTAGGCCTTTGCATAGCCCTTCTATACAATATAAGCCCTAACTCGTCTTAGGACCGAGGTTGTCGTTTATCACGACCTAAATCTTCACATCTTCCAGGCTATTTGTGTGATCATTCGAGATTTTCGTTTGTCACAACCTAAACCCTCACATCTTCCAGGCTATTTGTGTGATCGTTTCACACGAAAAGGTTGTCGTTTGTCACAACCTAAACCCTCACATCTTCCAGGCTATTTGTGTGATCATTTCGTCGTTTGTCACGACCTAAATCCTCACATTTTCCAGGTTATTTGTGTGATCATTTCACACGAATGTATGACCTAAATCCTCACATCTTTCAGGCTATTTGTGTGATCATTTCACATAAATGTAAGCCCTTGACCTAAATCCTCACATCTTCCAGGCTATTTGTGTTATCATTTCACACGAATGTAAGCCCTAACTAATAAAATTGGCAGGATGCCCTCACATCTTTCAGGATATTTGTGTGATCATTTCACACGAATGTAAGCCCTAACTAATACTAAATCCTCACATCTTCCAGGTTATTTGTGTGATCATTTCACACAAATGGAAGCCCTAACTAATAAAATTGGCAGGATGAAACACCTAAATATTTCTCATCAAAACTGAAGCCAAAACATTAGGATAGCTTGGGAAGTCACCGAGGTTCTCCTCTGGATCCATGACATCCCCTAGTTCTTCTTCCTTTGGATTCTACAATAAAATGTTCCAAAGTTGAACCAATCCCCTTTCACACCTCTACATCCGATTTTGTTGAAGAGTCCTACCCTTTGAAATTCCTTGAAGATAATATTTCCTGATTTTTATCGAGAATCTTCTTAAGTGACTTCGGTCATTTATGATGTAATTAACTATAAGAGCTTGCCCTTATAGGAAGCATGTCTCAATCCGGCTTAATATAAACCCTATTTAATCCTTTATATTACATAGGAGAATTTGTTGGGAAATACAAAGGATTCGCAGACCAAACAGACGTCATACTTTCCTTAGTTTATTTGATCGATCCTCATCCTCAAGTCTTGTGTTTATCCTTCAGGATAGATACAGGATTTGAGGTACAGTTCTCTTTCATTTTAAACTATGAAAACTATGGGGTCAGATTGATTTCGTACTTCAACGTCCTTCCGAAGCTGGCGACGGGATTTCAATTCCGGTTACCGACAGCTTTTTACGGGCAACCCACAAACCAACCCGAAATAACACCGACAATGGCCCTGACCTTCTAGACTTAATTTTTCCAGAAAATAATTTTAGTCTTGTATTGTATAATAAAAATTCTTGTCTACGCTAAAAATGCTTTTTCAAATTCTCTTTATCATGCCTCATTTTCATTATCTCCTTATAGATTTTGGAATTCTCATAAGATTCATTTCTTATCTTGTCAAGCTCATTTAATTGCATTAATATTTTCTCACCAACATCTTTCAAATTATTATTAAACTCTTTAATAACCCAATAATCTTTATGCTCCAATTCAACTAGAAAAGACAAGCTTTCCCATATATGATCCTATATGGTGGCATTCCTATAGAAGTTGTGTAAGCAGTCCTATAGGTCAATAATGCACTATCAAGTCTAGCAAACTAATCTATCCTATTAGGCCTATTAGGATTTACAATTTTTTCTAGTATTCTCTTAATTTCATGATTGGATACTTTTGCTAAACCAATGGTTTGAGGGTTGTAAGATGTATAAATTATTTTTTTAATCCCATACTTTTGAGTTAATGTTTCAATTATTATGTTCTTAAAATGACTTCCCCCATTTGTAATGATTATTCTAGGCATTCCAAATCTTGTAAAAATATTTTTCCTTAAAAATTTTGCAACACTCTTAGAATCATAGCTAGGTAAAGCAACTTCTTCAATCCATTTAGAAAAATAACCCATTGATATCAAAATATAAATTGTTTCAAAAGATGGTATAAATGATCCTATAAAATCTAAACCCCAAACATCAAAAAAATCAACGTCCAAAGTAAAATTTAGGGGCATTTCATTTCTTCAAGAAATATTTCCTACTCTTTAACATCTATCAAATGATTTTATATAGGTATTAGCATCTTTGAATAATGTAGGTTAATAAAATCCAGTTTGTAGAATCTTAAATGAAGTTTTATCAACCCCAAAATGTCCCCTACAATCAGATTTATGATACTTTTGCATAATTTTTTGGGATTCTTCTATCGGTGCACATATTCAAATAACAAAGTCCTTACATTGTTTAAATTTTGGCACTGAAGACTACTGAAATGAGAAGATAATTTTTGACAAAACCTTTCCTGACTACAATTTTACTGCTTAAACGAGACCTCCTTTAATGGATGTGCTTGTCCTACCTAACAAAGCCAAACATGTGGTCGAGTTAGTCTGACCGGGGGCCTACATACATAGTGTAGCAGGCTTAAGGCGGTAGAAAGCCACTTTCATTGTAAAAATGCATGGTATCAGCCCATTAACTGGTAAGAAAAAAAAACCACTGTCGTAAACCCATTTTGAAAAGCCTTTCAACACTACAAGAAACCCTTCTTTTTTTCAAAATGAGCTTCGGCAGAAAAAAACAAAGTCATCAGCAAAAAAATTTATTAGAAAGAACTAGGTCACTCTGACTTGAAAAGGTTTCCAATTCAAAAACTTTGAAGAGAGTCTTTGAAGAAAAAGAAGAGAGAGGCGCTAGCTCGACTGAAAGGAAATGAAAACTTTTGTTATGCCTGATTAAATATTAAAATAAAATTTTGCATCATGAATAAAATTTTTAATTTGATGGTTATCAAATCCATAGGGTAAAATGTTACTAACTAAGTAGGTAACTATATAAACATACCACAGAATTTGCCATTCATTAATTTTATATAGTTGTTCATCAGGAAAATTTTTATTAATTTCTCAATTAAAGTTAACATTATTTTTTTATTCAAGCATTGAAAAAAGATCACCTATCTAATTATCCACAGCTTGAAAATCAAATTCTTGCATCAAAAGGACCCATCTAATTAATCTTGATTTTGCATCCTTCTTTATCATAAAATATTTTATAGTAGAATAATTAATATGCATGATACATTTAGTTTCAATAAGATAAGGTCTGATTTTATCAAAAGCATGCACTATAGCTAATAATTACTTTTTAGTAGTAGTGTAATTAATTTAAGCTTTATTAAGGGTTTTTCTAGCATAGTATATTACCTAAAATATTTGATCTTATATTTGCCCTAAAATAGCCTCTATAGCACAATCAATAACATCACACATTAATTGAAAAGGCTTTTTCCAATCAGGTGAAACAATAATAGGTGCAGTGATTAGTTTTT
This sequence comes from Phalaenopsis hybrid cultivar, assembly GCA_002079205.1. Taxonomy (NCBI): domain Eukaryota; kingdom Viridiplantae; phylum Streptophyta; class Magnoliopsida; order Asparagales; family Orchidaceae; genus Phalaenopsis; species Phalaenopsis hybrid cultivar. Next base: position 66,802 of record JXCR01141043.1, read on the forward strand.
CTTCTAATAAATTGAAGGCATTCACGCATTCCTCATTAAAATCAAAGTTAGTTTCCTTTTCCAAAAGATGACATAACTAATTGGAAATTTTTTAAAAGTCTTTAATATAATGCCTGTAGAAATCAACATGCCCTAGAAAAATTCTTATCCCTCTTACATTAGTAGGTGATCATAATTCAGCAATAACTTGAATTTTTGCTGTATTTACTTCCATGCCTTTCTCAGAAATCTTAGGTCCTAACGAAATCCCTTCTACAACCATAAAATGACATTTTTCCCAATTAAAAACAAGATTTGTTTCTTCACAGCATTTTAGAACTCTTGTTAAATGATTTTAACATGAATTGAAAGAGGTTCCAAGAAAATGAGAAATCATCCAAATAAATTTCAATTCCTTTCTAAATTAAATAAAAAAAATTGACATTATACATCTTTGAGAAGTTACAGGTGCATTACTTAATCCAAATGGCATCCTCATAAAAGCAAAATTTGTATATGACCTAGTAAATGTTGTCTTCTCTTGATCCTTAGGAGCTATGGGTATTTGGTGGTATCCGAAATATCCATCCAAAAAGCAAAAATAGCGATGTCGATCGACTCTATCCAACATATGATCCAGAAAAGATAAATGAAAGCAATTTTTCCTAGTGGCAGTATTTATTTTACTATAATAAAAAAAGACTCATCATCCAATGACTTATCTTATTAAATTTAATTCATTTTTTTCATTTACAACTACTGTCACTTCCCTTTTCTTAGGAACACATTTAATAGGACTAACCCATGAACTGTCTGAAATAGGATAAAAAATTCTCGCATTCAACCACTTTAAAATTTATTTCTTAATAACTTCCTTCATTATAGAATTCAATCTCATTTGAGGATCATCCCTAGGCTTATGATTATCTTCCATTAAAACTCTGTGCATACATATTGAATGACTGATTCCTTTAATATCAGCTAATATCCTTACAAATGCTTTCTTATGATTTTTCAATGTCTCCAATAATTTTTTCTTCTTATTCTGTAGTCAAATCTGAGGATATAATAATTGGCAATGTAGATGGGTTCCCCAAAAAAGCGTTCTAAAGATTTTTTAGTAGAAGGAATTAAAGGTTTACTATTCTCAATAGTTTCTAAAATTTCAAAATTTTTATAAACATAAATTGAATCCTCAATGGTTATCTCATTTGATTTACCCTTAAATTCACTTTCAATTAAAATTTCCAGTTATTTTTTATCTAATATTACTTCATCTTTTTAATTTGATATGACTTCACGTCTTTCTTTGTAATACTTAGCAATCATATAACCAATAATGTCCATTTTGTAACATTTACCATCCTTTCCTTTATCAGGATATTTTATTGATTTAAGCATATTAAATGTAACTTCCTGGTCAGTAACAATCATGGTTAATTCATCTTTTTGCACATCTATTATAGCACGTTCGATAATAAGGAAAGGTCTCCCAAAAATTATTGGAATTTATTTATCTTCAACCATATCTAAAACAATGAAATCAACAGGGAAGATAAATTTATCCGCTTTAACTAACACGTCTTCTATAACCCCCTTAGAGTAAGTAATAGATTGATCAACTAATTGTAGGGTTACAATAGTGGGAGATATCTCTCATGGACCTAAACTTCTAAATATAGATAATGACATGAAATTAATGCTTGCTCCTAGATCACATAGAGCTTTTGTACAATTTTTTTCTCCAATTGCACAAGAGATGGTGAAACTACCAGGATCTTTAAGTTTGTAAGTAAGATTCTTCTGAATTATTGCACTACATTTTTCACTAACTACAACAGTTTCATAATTTTCAAAATTCCTTTTTTATTTAAAAATTCTTTCATAAATTTAGCATAACTCGATATATGTTCCAACGCTTCTATAAAAGTAATATTAATTGCAAGCTTCTTAAATATCTCAAAAAATTATGAAAATTATTGATCCAAATTTTAGTGTTTAAGTCTTTGAGGAAAAGGAGGTGGTGCTTATTCTAAATTAGTCTTAGTTGGAGAGATAGGTTGTTCTATTTAGGAATAGTTTCCTCAGGTTTTTTCAGTTTTGACATTTTCTCTCTTAACTTTAATCTCTTTTTGAACTCCAAAATTTAATTTATTTCCACTCCTCAGTTGGACAACAATAACTTGTTCTTGTTCTTTATTTTTCTCATTAGGATTGATCTCAACATTGCTAGGAAGTGTTCTCTGAGGCTTATTGCTAAGTGCATTAGCAATTTGTCCCAGTTGGTTCTCAATAATTCAAATAGCTACACTTTGACTTTGTAATTGATTGCCCATTTTTAACACACTTATTTTATAAGAACTTCTTCTCCTTAACTTGTTGGTTACTAAAAAATCCAAGAGGATGAGTAGATCTATAATTAGAATTACTCTGGTTGTTCATGTTTCCCAATGGGTTTACTTGGTTGCTCTCTCATTTTTTACTTCCACCACTAGAACTGCTATTCCAGTTAAAGTTAGGATGGTTTTTTGCAACAGATGGAATATGGGTTATTAGGTCCATTAATAACATTTATAGTTTATAATGAAGTTCAAAATCAATCATTTGTCGTAATGAATTTTCTTCAATCTTGTTGGCACTAAAAAGTTGATTGAGAGATTGAAGTTGTTGGCTGCCAGAATAAGAATCCCGACGCCCGGTTTAATATATATATATATATATTAATTTTTATTTTTTTTTAAATGAGACANAATGAGACATAGGCTCCTAATTCATTAAATTAAAGAGATGCAAAAAAGGAAGGCACAATAAAGGCACTTCCCAAAAGTTAAAGAGAAAGAACTCTTATGAAAGGTAAATCAACAATATCTCCTTTCAAAAATAAGTCTAAAGAAGGAGTGGTACAAGTATCTATGAAGGGACTGAGAGTGGATGCCAACATACGAAGCCAATGAGCAGGTATGTTACCCGCCCTATATGTATGAGAAAATGACAGCCTAATCTCCATGCTCAAGGATTGTATGTCAGTGATCCAATTAATCAGATACCAAGGGGTAGATATCCTCCCATCAAGAATGTTGATCAAGGTCATTGAGTCAGTTTCAACCATTAATTGGTTCAAGCTACAATTTTTGGCCACATACACTGCCGAATAAACAACTTGAGTTTCAGCTTCTAAAGGGTCCTCAGCCCTGGCAGGAGACTGAAAATAGAGTAAACATTCCCCACTATCATTTTTGAATACCCAACCTACCCCTGCATTAGGAGCAATGAAACTTCCATCAGTTTTGACTTTGACCCAACCCTTAGGAGGAAAACTCCAATCAACAAGAACAAATTGTATTTTTTCCTTGAACAGTTGATGGAGGTTGTGCATAGGATCTCAAGAAGTTTCCTATGACAATATAGTTTCTGTAAATAGTTGTAGAAATTAGTGGCAAGGGAAGTGGCATCCACTTGGGCTTCATCATATTTCATCTTATTTCTAGCCATCCAAACAAACCAAGCAATGGTGCAAGGGATGGGAGGGAGAGATTGAGCATGCCAATCTTCCCAACTTAGGTAAAAATCATGCCAGGACAACTGAATAGTATTAAGTTTCAGTCTAGATAAAAAGACGTTCCAAACTTGCTGAACAATGGAGCATTTGAAGAACAAATGGTGGAGTGTTTCTTCTTTAGTTTTACATAGGCTGCATCTGGAGGGGCCTCTCAAGCCTTTTAATTTTAAAATATCATCAATGGGAATGAAACCATAGAATAATCTCTATAACAAGAAAGCCATATAAGGAGAAAGGAACTTGTTCCAAACACATTTGCCCCAAAAAACCTCCTGTTGATGAAAGCAGAAACTAGCTATAGAAGCAGAAAAAGTGAAACCTTCTTCTTCACTATAAGTTTATCTTTCTTGGATCTGTCAATAGGTTTTTTCAGGACTATATTGAGTAATCTATTATCAATGATGTTCTGAAGAGCTTTCTGGTTCCAACCATCATCAGACCAAAGGTCAGCCACCTGTGTTGTAGGGCTGAATTGAGAACCAGATAATGGAGTGATAATGCCTTCTCTAGTCCAATTATCTAGTCACACATTGAGTCTGCCTTCCCCTATTTCCTAAATAAATAACTGTTCAGCCTTATATCTCATCTTCAGCATGTTTTCCCATGTTCTTGAATCCCCTAATCTATTAGTCACAAGAGACAGATGCAAATCTTTGCAATATTTTCCTTTCAAGAATTTAGCCCAAATAGAATTCTGTGCTCTAAACATAACCCAGAGTTTACAAAAGTTGGTCTGGGTAATCTGCTGGAAGCTTTTAAGCCCCAGCCCACCTGCTCTAGCACTGCCACAAACCTTTTGCCATCTCACTCAATGCACCTGCTTTCTCTGACCTGCCCAAAGGAATCTGTTGAAAGTTATTTCAAGAGTAGATTGGATGGATTTCTTTATAATAGATACCTGTGATATATAAGATGGAAGAGCAGCCAAAATATGTTTTAGGATAGTAATTCTTCCCCCATTGGAGAGGAAAGTGTTAGACTAGCTGTTGGGTTGTCTTGGAATTTTAAGATAATATCATCAAATTGGACTTGCCTTGTCCTCCCTTTGAGCAATAAAGTCCCCAAGTATTTCAAGGGAAGAGAATTAGAACAAAAGCTAGTAAGATCTAAAATCCAATGCTTGATATCTAGTTTCACCCTTTTGCTAAACACTGCTTGGCATTTCTATTTATGAAATTTCATTCTAGAGCATTCTTAAAAATTCTCTAGACATTGGAAAAGAAAATTAACAACAGGTTTAGTAGCTTTGGCAAATATAATAACATAATCAGCAAAGGCTAAATGGTTCACAATAATGTTAGATCTATTTGAAATACAAGATTGAGAGAATCCCCTTGCAGATAGCACCTCCTCAATGAATTCCCAATTATGGTATCATAAGCCTTTTAGATATCATGTTTGAAAATAAGATTCCCTCCTCTACATTGTTTGTCTAAATCCAGGACTAATTCTTGAGCCAAGAGAACATTCTCCACTATACTTCTCCCTTGTATAAAGGCTGACTGATTTTCACTAATGAGATGATGTAAATGAGGCTGTAATCTATTAGAAATCACCTTACCAATAATTTTAGACAGCACATTAGTAAGACTGATAGGCCTGAAATGGTCCCAAATAAGCTTGGAGTTGTTTTTGGGAATTAAGGTAATGGTAGAGCATTTAAAATAGTTCAACAAATCCATCCCTCTAAAAAAACTTTGTACTGCCTCAATAATATCCCCTTTAATGATCTTCCATGCTTTCTTATAGAAATCTGCTAGGAATCCACATGGGTCTGCCACTATGGAGCTGTCAATGGAGGTGAGGGCTGACCAAATTTCCAATTCCCCAGGAATAGAAGCCAAGTCCAGGTTTCTTGTGTAACTCTGATCAAATAGATCTTGCTGAGTTGGAAGCCTAAAGACTGGAGGTTGAGTGAAGAGAGTTTGGAAATAATGAATAGCACTAGCAGCAATTAAGTTTTCATATTGAATCCAGTGCCTTGAGGGATCTCTAATCTTGTGAATGGTGTTGTGTTTCCTCCTATAGTTGATGCAAGCATGAAAGTACTTATGTCCCCTTCACAGAATCTGGTCTTAGCAGCCTTTTGAGCATAGAATTCCTCCTACATACTAATTGCATTCATCAGCTTTTCAGTAGCCAACATTAAATCCTTTTCATTATCGGGATTGTTTTCCAGCCTGGTCTCCATATCATTCACTTCCTTTTCAGCATCCTTTACTTTCAAAGTAATATCCTCCACCACAGTCTAGTTCTAATTAGACAGTTGTTTACCAATCTTCTTTTGCAGCAACCATTGTTTAATCAGAGGATTAGAGTGGTCACAATCTCTCCACGCCAAAGAGATTTGATGAAAAAAATCTTGGTGAGAAGACCACATGTTGAGATATCTAAAGTTAGACTTATGTGTGATTGGAGATGCAGAAATAGTGATAAGTTTACCAAAGGTTAATATGTTGAGATTTTCATACCTATTTTATACTATTTTTGATGATATTGCACTTTAAAGAAAGGTATTTTTTATGTTTTGTTGTAGGAATGATGAATTAGGGTCATTGGAGAAAAAAGGTGCAAAAAAGAGAGAATTTGAAGCGAAAAGGACCAAAATGTGAAGATTTGAACTAGGCCACCGACAACAAGCACAACGACACCGACGACAAACTTTTCTCGAGACTCCATATTTAATTCATTTTGAAGGTCCGCCGACGACGCCCTCGAGACCACCGACGACGAGCTCGGCGGTTATGTCCAACAATGCATTGGATGATGACGAATTTTGGAGGGGTGCTTAGGCAACACTTGGAAAAACTCATCCACAAATTTAAAAGAAGAATTTGGCCAAAAATTAGAGAGGTCCTAGAAGTTATAAAGGTCCTGGAGGTTAGAGAGATTCCATTAGTGCATAGAGAATTTACTAGAGTGTCAAAATTGTGAGGAATTCTTCGAGATATTGTAAGAGTGGAGGGAAAGTGAGAGATTTCTTCCGCCTTGCCGCTTTGAAGAGAAATTTTGTGTGTTGTAAGGAAAGGAAGAGATTCAGAGGAACTTCATGGAGTTTGCTTGGGGAGAAATTAGAGATAAGTTTATTTACTTGTTGTAGTTTGTATGACTTTACTTTTATATATGAATTTCGAGTTTTGTTGTGTTTTTCCCATGAGATCTGAGTAGTTTTCTTTGTCTTTCTCCTTGTCTTGAGATTTGTGAAATGGTGATTTGAATTTGTTGAGCCATGAAAATATTAGAGAAATTGTGATGATCTTTTCACTTAGATCTTAATTTACTTTCAATATGGTCAATTGGTTTGTTAAAATATTTTGAGTTTTACAACTAAAGTGAAGATTACATCTAAGATTCAGGGAGGTCAAAGCCCTTGGAAGTTGGGTGCAAATAAATTGGGAAATAAAATTATCGGGCCTGGAATTGGAGATTTTAGAGTGACAGACTAAAATCCCCAATTCAGTCCTATCGTTTGGGTACTGAAGTGTAGATGTTAGCCCTCAGGTGAGGGGAACGTGGGAGCTCCGAAGTGAGAGCCGGTCTCAGCCTAGCCGCAGAATCAGTAACTAAGCATAGAATTAGTCAATGTTCTTTATGCCTGGACCACTAGCCGCAAAATCAGTAACCAAGCATAGGATTAGTCAATGTTCTTTATGCCTGGACCAAAGATTAGCCGCAGATTCAGTAAACAAGCGTAGGATTAGTCAATGTTCTTTATGCCAGGACCAAAGGGACCACAGATTCAATAAACAAGAATAGGATTAGTCAATGTTCTTTATGTCTGGACCAAAGGGTAATGTAGATTCAATAAACAAGCGTAAGATTAGTCAATGTTCTTTATGCCTGGACCAAAGGGTAAAGAATAGGTATGCTCCAATTTGGCACAATACAATTAGAACTGATTCACTTTATCCATTCACTATACTTTGTTGACAAGGATACTTTGTTGACAAGGATACAAGGATACTTTCTTATATATTGAATATCACATTAAAAACCTTATTAGTAAAATTAGTTTCTTAAGAGTTATTAAAATTAAATATTTATTTCAATTGCCTATTAAAGACTGACAAGCAATTTGAAATCTATTGTTATGATTAAGTATTGCTTTTCTAAAATTTTAGTTCGTAGTTCTAAAATTACTCCCTCTGGGATCTATATCTAGGACTTTATTAGAGCCCTATATTATTTGAGCGATACGCATACTTACGTTGATAAGTGTGACTTTCCAATTATTGAATATTTTATACATACATCTTTATCAAATCTATAACTGTTATTAAGTTTTTGGATATTAAATACTTGTATTTTTAAGCATATATACTTTTAGCAGCAATATTAAATACTTATATTTTTAAGCATATATAAAGTCGTTGTCAAGTTTTTGGCGCCATTGTCGGGGAATAAAAAAGAATCATAATTAGGGTAACAGACAAATTAGGATTATTAGAATTTTTTTACTTAAATTGCAGCTTATTTTCATATTTAGTTAACTATTTTCAGTGTATTGATTTCAAATTGTATGCGTAAATTTGGACCTGAAAATCTTATACCCTACGAACACACTATTAGAAAAATTAGAAGATTAAGAAGAGAACCTAGAAATTCTGATACAATGGAAAATAACATTAACAATCAAGGAATAGAAAATGAATACCAACCTAGACCCCTACGAGATTATGCAAATCCTGCAGCAGATGAAATTCACTTATCTATCAAAAATCCTGATGTAGCTGGTAATTCATTTGAGCTTAAACCCGCTATTATCCAAATGATACAAAACAATCAATCCAGAGGTACACCAAATGAAGATCATAATTTACACCTCGCTAGTTTTTTAGAACTGTGTAGTACCTTTAAATATGACATAGTTTCAAACGATGTTGTTAGACTTAGACTTTTTCCTTTTTCACTGACGGATAAGCCTAATATGTGGTTAAATTCATTAGCACTAGGATCTATTAGAACTTGGGGAGAACTTTCATAGAAATTTCTATCCAAATATTTCCCTCCATCCAAGGCTCGCTAAACTTAGAAATGACATAACATCGTTCTGTCAGATTGATGGAGAGTAAATATATGAAGCTTGAGAGAGATTTAAAGATCTTCTTAGGAAATTCCCTCATCATTCATTACCAGATTGTTTGATAATTCAAACTTTTTATAATGGATTATTCATTAATAGAAGAGTAGCTACCAATAATTTTCAAACTTAGGAAATGCCCTCATTATAGATACTGGTGGTGGTGGTTCTTTAATGTCAAAATCTTTTGGTGAGGCTTATTCATTAATAGAAGAGTTGGCTACAAACAATTTTCAATGGCCCTTTGAACGGGTAAATCCTAAAAGAGTAGCTAGTATCAATGATTCTGATGCGATATCTATGTTGGCTTCACAGATTGCTGCAATATAAAAGAATTTAGATCATTATGGAATGAATTATTCTCCAACACCTACTATGATGGAAGAGAACTCATCTGGGTAATTTGTGGATGTTCAACCTTCATATGAGAATTTAAATGCTATTAATAGACCCAACAACCCTTATTCAAACTATTATAATCCAAGTTGGAAGAATCATCCAAATTTTAATTGGAATTAAATTTTCTTCTACAAATCAACAATGGGCTAACAACCCAGTGAACCCATGAGGAAATTCATCTAACCAAGGAAATATTAATTATAGACCTTCTTATCCTCCAGGATTTAACAGTAACACTCAATTTAAGAAAAAGAAGTTGTCTATGGAAGAGCTGATATTA
>JXCR01141043.1:76150-100052 GCA_002079205.1 Phalaenopsis hybrid cultivar
CAATTACAAAATCAAGAAACTGCTATTAAGAATATTGAAAATCAGTTAGGGCATATCGCTACTGCGCTTAGTAACCGAACATTAGGAAATTTTCCTAATACTATGGAATCAAATCCTAAAGATCAAGGAAAAGAATAAATTAAAGCGATACAATTACGAAGTGGAAAAGAATTAGAAACAAGAGTACAGAAAGAAACGAAAACTGAAAAAGAGAAAGTGGATACCGACAAAGAAAAGAATCATGAGTACCCAGATTTAGAATATCCACTTACACTAATGAAAATTACTGTGGAGAAACCTCCACCACCGTTTCCTCAAAGATTGAAGAAAACCAAACAAAATAAAAAATTTTCCAAGTTTATAGAAATTCTTAAGAAGTTAACGGTAGATATTCCCTTCGTAGAAGCTTTAGAGAAAATGCCCAATTATGTGAAATTTATGAAAGATATTCTGAACAAGAAAATGAAGTTCACTGATAATGAAATTGTTGCACTTAGCGAAGAGTGTAGTGCAATTATTCAGAAAAAGCTTCCTAAAAAATTAAAAGATCCTGGCAATTTCACTGTACCGTCTGCTATCGGTGAAAAATTTTATGGAAGAGTTTTATGTGATTTGGGAGCCAACATTAATCTTATGCCTCTATCAATTTTCAAAAGATTAGGATCACCTACATAACTCGTTAGTTAGCGCATCGTTCAGTTACTTATCGTGAGGGAGTTATAGAAGATGTGTTAGTAAAAGTTGATAAATTTTAATTAGCAGACCGATCAGTTACATATCCTAAGGGAGTTATAGAAGATGTGTTAGTAAAAGTGACCTCTATCAATTTTCAAAAGATTAGGATTAGGAGAAGTCTCACCTACTTCTATAACTCTTCACTATATCAATTTTCAAAAGATTAGGATTAGGAGAAGTCTCACCTACTTCTGTAACTCTTCAGTTATCGGATCGATCAGTTACATATCCTAAGGGAGTTATAGAAGACGTGTTAGTAAAAGTTGACAAATCTTAGGAGAAGTCTCACCTACTTCTGTAACTCTTCAATTAGCAGATCGATCAGTTACATATCCTTAGAAGACGTGTTAGTAAAAGTTGACAAATTTATCTTTCCGGTGGATTTTATTGTCTTAGATATGATTCTTCAATTAGCAGATCGATCAGTTACATATCCTAAGGGAGTTATAGAAGATGTGTTAGTAAGGATAAATTATCGTTCAGTTACATATCCTAAGGGAGTTATAAAAGATGTGTTAGTAAAAGTTGATAAATTTATCTTGTTCAGTTACATATCCTAAGGGAGTTATAGAAGATGTGTTAGTAAAAGTGAACAAATTTATCTTTCTTTCAGTTACATATCCTAAGGGAGTTATAGAAGATGTGATAGTAAAAGTGGATAAATTTATCTTTCCGAAAGATTAGGATTAGGAGAAGTCTCACCTACTTCTGTAACTCTTCAGTTAGTGGATCGTTCACAAAAGATTAGGATTAGGTGAAGTCTCACCTACTTATGTAACTCTTCAGTTAGCAGATCGTTCAGTTACATAAGGATTAGGAGAGGTCTCACTTACTTCTGTAACTCTTCAGTTAGCGGATCGTTCAGTTACTTACCTAAGGAGTTATAGAAGAAGGGTTAGTAAAAGTGGATAAATTTATCTTTCCTGTGGATTTCATTGTTTTAGATATGGAGGAGATTAGGATTAAGAGAAGTTTCACCTACTTCTGTAACTCTACAGTTAGTGGATCGTTCAGTTACATATCCTAAGGGCAGAAGATGTGTTAGTAAAAGTTGATAAATTTATCTTTTATGTGGATTTCATTATTTTTGATATAAAGGAAGATAAGGAAATACCAATCATTTTAAGGAGACCATTTTTAGCTACCAAAAAAGCTATGATAGATGTTCAAAAAAGAGAATTAACGATGAGAGTTAAAGATCAAGAAGTGACTCGTAACATTGTGAAATCTATGAAACACCCTGCTATTGAAAGAGATAATGAATTTTTTTTGCATGGAAATTAGTGAGCATCTTTTGAATGAACATTTTAAAGAACATTTTGAAGAGAATGAACATTTTGAAGAGAAAGAACAATTTGAAGATAGGGATGAAATTATTTTGGACGAATTAGAAAATGAAGAATTAGATTATGTTCAAGAAAGATTTGAGATGTTGGATATTTAGAAAATGCTGATAAGAATCTAGTTCCGTCAATTATGAAAGATTTGAGATGTTGGATATTACAAAAAATGCTGATAAGAATCTAGTTCCATCAATTATAAAACCACCTGAACTTGAGTTGAAAATACTGCCTAGCCACTTTAAGTATGTGTTCCAAGGAGACTCATCTACATTATCTGTTATTATATCTTCAGAATTAAATGATTTGCAAGAGCAAAGACTTTTGGAGACTCGTCTACATTACCTGTTATTATATCTTCAGAATTAAATGATTTGCAAGAGCAAAGACTGTTAGATACATTAAAAAAATATAAGATTTTGTTTGGACCTTAGCTGATATTAAGGGAATCAGTTCTTTGATATGTATGCATAGAATTATATTAGATGAACAACATAAACCAAGATTTGATCCACAAAGGAGATTAAATTCAATGATGAAAGAAGTAGTTAAGAAGGAAAATTTGAAATTGTTAGACACTGGAATTATATATCCTATTTCAGATAGTGCGTGGGTAAGTCCAACTCATTGTGTTCCTAAGAAAGGAGGAGTGACTGTTGAAATAAAAGAGAATGAGTTAATACCTATCAGACAAGTTACTGGATGGTGTATTTGCATTTATTATAGAAAATTAAACACTGCCACCTGGAAAGATCACTTCCCTTTATCCTTTTTAGACCAAATTGTCGATAAACTTGCTGGGCACAAATATTTTTCTTTTTTAGATGGATATACAAATTACCATCAAATTCCTATTGCTCTTGAGGATCAAGAAAAGACAACATTTACTAGTCCTTTTGGTTACGATCAAATTCCTATTGCTCCTAAGGATCAAGAAAAGACAACATTTACTAGTCCTTTTGGAATGAAGAATGTCTTGGATTATTTGCAACATTTCAGAGATGTATGATGTCTATATTTAGTAAGTTAATTGATGATGGATTGGAATTAGTCCTTTTGGAACTTTTGCTTTTTGAAGAATGTCTTTCGGATTATGTAATGCACCTGCAAGATCTAGAGATGTATGATGTCTATATTTACTAAGTTAATTGATGATGGATTGGAAGTATTTATGGATGATTTCTCTATATTTGGAACATCATTTGACGCATGCTTATATTATCTTGAAAAAGTTTTGAAGTTATGCGAAAGAACTAATTTAGTTCTAAATTGGGAGAAATGTCAATTTATGGTTGCAAGAGGAATTGTGTTAGGGCATAAAATTTTGGAAGATGGTATGGAAGCAGACCCTGCAAAAATTTAACTTATATCTAAACTAACACCTCCTACTAATGTAAGAGAGGTTAGGAGTTTTCTTGGACATGTTGGTTTTTATAGGCATTTTATTAATGATTTTTCAAAAATTACTAAACCTCTATGCCAACTTTTAGAAGAGGACAAGAAATTTGAATTTACTAAAAGCTGTTTAAATGCCTTTGAGTTATTAAAGAAAAAAATAATCACAGCCCCTATTATAGTTTCACCTAACTGAGAGAAACCATTTAAACTGATGTGTAATGCTAGTGATTATGCTATTGGAGCTGTTCTTGGACAAAGGTATGAAAAAATTTTTAAGGTTATATACTACGCCAGTAAAACTCTTAATAATGCACAAATTAACTATACTGTTACTGAAAAAGTGTTATTGGCCATTGTGTATGCTTTAGATAAATTTAGTTCTTATTTAATTAGAGTTAAATGTGTTGTGCACATTGATCACTCTGCTATTAAATATCTGATGCAAAAGAAGGATGTCAAAAAGTTAATTAGATGGATACTTTTGATGCAAGAATTTGATCTTGTGGTTATTGATAGAATGGGAACTGATAATCAAATTGCTGATCATCTATCGAGATTAGAAAACTATGAATTATCCGACACCAACAATGAAATTACAGACAGTTTCCCTGATGAACAACTTTATAATAATAATGGGTGGAAAATACCATGGTATGCTGATATTGTTAACTATATTGTAAGTGATATTTTGCCACCTAATTATAATGTTAGTGTTTGGAAAATACCATGGTATGCTGATATTGTTAACTATATTGTAAGTGATATTTTGCCACCTATTTGACATTGCAAAAACAAAGAAAATTCATTCATGATGCAAAAGCATATTTTTTGGATGAGCCTTACTGATAAACAACTTTATAATATTAATGAATGAAAAATACCATGGTATGCTGATATTGTTAATTATATTGTAAGTGATATTTTGTCACCTATGCTGCATTGCAACAACAAAGAAAATTCATTCATGATGCGAAAGCATATTTTGGGGATGAGCCTTATTTATATAAACAACATTGCAACAACAAAGGAAATTCATTCATGATGCGAAAGCATATTTTTGGGATGAGCCATATTTATATAAACTGTAACAAAAAAGAAATTCATTCATGATGCGAAAGCATATTTTTGGGATGAGCCTTATTTATATAAACAATGTAAGGATCTTATTATGAGGAGTTGTGTACCTTATAAAGAAACTGGTTTAATTATTTAGAAATGTCATGATTCTGAATTTGGAGGACATTTTGGGATTGATAAAACAGCTTATAAAATTTTACAAGCTGAATTTTATTGGCCCACTATCTTTAGAGATGTTTATAGATACATAAAAACTTGTGATCGGTGTCAATAAGTAGGCAATATATCTAGAAGAAATGAAATGCCTCTGAATTTCATGTTAGAAGTTGAGATCTTTAACGTTTGGGGATTAGATTGCATGGGACCATTTATTCCTTTATTTGGGAACTTATACATATTAATTGCAGTAGACTACGATTCTAAGTGGATTGAAGCATAAGATTTACCTCGTTGTGTCGCTAACAGTGTTTTAAGATTTTTAATGAAAAATATTTTCTCTAGATACAGAATGCCTAGAATGATTATCATTGATGGAGGATCCCATTTTATGAATAAATACATTCAGAGATTGGCAGAAAAGTTTAATAATATTCATAGAATCTTTACTACCTATCACCCTCAAACCAGTGGGTTAGCTAAAGTTTCNATAATGGGTGGAAATACCATGGTATGTTGATATTGTTAACTATATTGTAAGTGATATTTTACCACCTATGTTGACACTGTAACAAAAAATAAATTCATTCATGATGCGAAAGTATATTTTTGGGATGAGCCTTATTTATATAAACAATGTAAGGATCTTATTATGAGGAGATGTGTACCTTATGAAGAAACTCGTTTAATTATTCAGAAATGTCATGATTCTGAATTTGGAGGACATTTTGGGATTGATAAAACTGCTTATAAAAAAGCTGGATTTTATTGGCCTACTATATTTAGAGATGTTTATAGATATATAAAGACTTGTGATTAATTTTATTGGCCCACTATCTTTAGAGATGTTTATAGATACATAAAAACTTGTGATTGATGTCAATAAGTAGGCAATATATCTAGAAGAAATGAAATGCCTCTGAATTTCATGTTAGAAGTTGAGATCTTTAACGTTTAGGGATTAGATTTTATGGGACCATTTATTCCTTCATTTGGAAACTTACATATATATTAATTGCAGTAGACTACGTTTCTAAAATTAGATTTCATGGGACCATTTATTCCTTCATTTGGGAACTTATACATATTAATTGCAGTCTAGATTTTATGGGACCAATTATTCCTTCATTTGGGAACTTATATATATTAATTGCAGTAGACTGAAATGAAATGCCTCTGAATTTCATGTTAGAAGTTGAGATCTTTGATGTTTAGGGATTAGATCGCATGGGACCATTTATTCCTTCATTTGGGAACTTATACATATTAATTGCAGTAGACTACATTTTAAGTGGATTGAAGCACAAGATTTACCTCGTTGTGTTGCTAACAGTGTTTCAAGATTTTTAATGAAAAATATTCTCACTAGATACAGAATGCCTAGAATGATTATCATTGATGGAGGATCCCATTTTAGGAATAAATACATTCAGAGATATTTTCACTAGATACAAAATGCCTAGAATGATTATCACTGACGGAGGATCCCATTTTAGGAATAAATATATTCAGAGATCTTAAAAAAATTTAATATTATTCATAGAATCTGTACTGCTTATCACCCTCAAACCAGTGGATTAGCTTAGAAAAGTTTAATAATATTCATAGAATCTTTACTACCTATCACCCTCAAACCAGTGGGTTAGCTAAAGTTTCTAATAGAGAGATTAAACAAATACTTGAAAAGATTGTAAACCCTAGTAGACTGGTCCACTAGACTGGATACCTCATTATGGGCTTACAGGACTGTTTATAAAACTCCTATTGGAATGACTCCTTATAGACTGATTTTTAGAAAGACTTGTCACTTACCAGTAGAATTNGCTAGTACTATGGAACTAAATCCTAAAGATCAATGAAAAGAACAAATTAAAGCGATACAATTACGAAGTGGAAAAGAATTGGAAACAAGAGTACAAAAAGAAACGAAAACTGAAAAAGAGAAAGTGGATACCGACAAAGAAAAGAATCATGAGTACCCAGATTTAAAATATCCACTTACACTAATGAAAAGTACTGTGGAGAAACCTCCACCACCGTTTCCTCAAAGATTGAAGCAAAACAAACAGAATAATAAATTTTCCAAGTTTATAGAAATTCTTAAGAAGTTAATGGTAGATATTCCCTTCGTAGAAGCTTTAGAGAAAATGCCCAATTATGTGAAATTTATGAAAGATATTTTGAACAAGAAAAGGAAGTTCATTGATAATGAGGCTGTTGCACTTAGCGAAGAGTGTAGTGCAATTAATCTTCGTAGAAGCTTTAGAGCAAATGCCCAATTATGTGAAATTTATGAAAGATATTCTGAACTGAAGTTCACTGATAATGAAATTGTTGCACTTAGTGAAGAGTGCAGTGCAATTATTCAGAAAAAGCTTCCTGAAAAATTAAAAGATCCTGGCAGTTTTACTACACCGTCTGCTATCGGTGAAAAATTTTATGGAAGAGTTTTATGTGATTTGTGAGCCAGCATTAATCTTATGCCTCTATCATTTTTCAAAAGATTAGGATTAGGAGAAGTCTCACCTACTTCTGTAACTCTTCAGTTAGCGGATCGTTGAGTTACATATCCTAAGGGAGTTATAGAAGATGTGTTAGTAAAAGTTGATAAATTTATCTTTCTTGTGGATTTCATTATTTTAAGGAAATACCAATCATTTTAGGGAGACCATTTTTAGCTACCGGAAAAGCTATGATAGATGTTCAAAAAGGAGATAACGATGAGAGTTAACGATCAACAAGTGACTCGTAACATTGTGAAATATATGAAATACCCTGCTGTTGAAAGAGATAATGAATTTTTTTGCATGGAAATTAGTGAACATCTATTGAATGAACATTTTAAAGAACATTTTGAAGAGAAAAAAGAGAGTGATGAAGTTATTTTGGAAAAAATAGAAAATGAAGAATTAGATTATGTTCATGGAAGATTTGAGATGTTGGATATTACAGGATAGAAAATAGTTCAGGAAAGATTTGAGATGTTGGATATTACGGAAAATGACGATAAAATTCTATTTCCATCAATTATAAAACCACCTGAACTTGAGATGAAAGTATTGCCTAGCCACTTGAAGNTGAACATTTTGAAGAGAAAGAATAATTTGAAGATAGTGATGAAATTATTTTGGACAAATTAGAAAATGAAGAATTAGATTATGTTCAGGAAAGATTTGATGGCTGGATATTACAGATTGATAAGAATCTAGTTCCGTCAATTATAAAACGAAAGATTTGAGATGTTGGATATTACAAAAAATGCTGATAAGAATCTAGTTCCATCAATTATAAAACCACCTGAACTTGAGTTGAAAATACACCTAGCCACTTGAAGTATGTATTTTTGGGAGACTCATCTACATTACCTGTTATTATGTCTTCAGAATTAAATGATTTGCAAGAGCCTGAAGTATGTGTTCCTAGGAGACTCATCTACATTATCTGTTATTATATCTTCACAATTAAATGATTTGCAAGAGCAAAGACTGTTAGATACATTAAAAAGATATAAGAAAGATTTTGGTTGGACCTTAGCTGATATTCAAATGCTGTTAGATACATTGAAAAGATATAAGAAAGCTTTTGGTTGGACCTTAGCTGATATTAAGGAATCAGTTCTTTTATGTGTATGCATAGAATTATATTAGATGAACAACATAAACCAAGAGTTGAAAGAAGTAGTTAAGAAGGAAATTTTGAAATTGTAAGACACTGGAATTATATATCCTATTTCAGATAGTGCGTGGGTAAGTCCAATTCATCGTGTTCCTAAGAAAGGAGGAGTGACTGTTGAAACAAAAGAGAATAATGAGTTAATATCTATCAGACAAGTTACTGGGTGGTGTATTTGCATTGATTATAGAAAATTAAACACTGCCACCTGGAAAGATCACTTCCCTTTACCCTTTTTAGCCAAATAGTTGATAGACTTGCTGGGCACAAATATTTTTCTTTTTTAAATGGATATACCGATTACCATCAAATTCCTATTGCTCCTGAGGATCAAGAAAAGACAACATTTACTAGTCCTTTTGGTTACGATCAAATTCCTATTGCTCCTAAGGATCAAGAAAAGACAACATTTACTAGTCCTTTTGGAATGAAGAATGTCTTTTGGATTATGTAATGCACCTGCAACGATCCAGAGATGTATGATGTCTATATTTACTAAGTTAACTGATGATGGATTGGAAGTATTTATGGATGATTTCTCTGTATTTGGAACATCACTTGACGCATGCTTATATTATCTTGAAAAAGTTTTGAAATTATGTGAAAGAACTAATTTAGTTCTAAATTGGGAGAAATGTCAATTTATGGTTGCAAGAGGAATTGTGTTAGGGCATAAAATTTCGGAAGATGGTATGGAAGCAGACCCTGCAAAAATTTAACTTATATCTAAACTAACACCTCCTACTAATGTAAGAGAGGTTAGGAGTTTTCTTGGACATGTTGGTTTTTACAGGCATTTTATTAAAAGATCTTTTAAAAATTACTAAACCTCTATGCCAACTTTTAGAAGAGGACAAGAAATTTGAATTTACTGAAAGCTGTTTAAATGCCTTTGAGTTATTAAAGAAAAAATTAATCACAGCCCCTATTATAGTTTCACCTAACTGGTAGAAACCATTTAAACTGATGTGTGATGCTAGTGATTATGCTATTGGAGCTGTTCTTGGACAAAAAACCATTTGAATTGATGTGTGATGCTAGTGATTATGCTATTGGAGCTGTCCTTGGACAAAGGAAAAGATTATTAAAGTTATATACTACGCTAGTAAAACTCTTAATGATGCACAAATTAACTATACTCTTACTGAATTTTTTTTAAAGTTATATACTACGCTAGTAAAACTCTTAATGATGCACAAATTAACTATATTATACTGATGTGTGATGCTAGTGATTATGTTATTGGAGTTGTTCTTGGACAAAGGTATGAAAAGATTTTTAAAGGTTATATACTACGCCAGTAAAACTCTTAATAATGCACAAATTAAATATACTGTTACTAAAAAAGTGTTATTGGCCATTGTGTATGCTTTAGACAAATTTAGTTCTTATTTAATTAGAGTTAAATGTGTTGTGCACACTGATCACTCTGCAATTAAATATCTGATGCAAAAGAAGGATGTCAAACAAAAGTTNATTTGATAAGTTCATTTGAACTAAGTGAATCCAATAGAAAATAGTGATGCCGGAACGAGGGAACCGTAGGATCCTAACCGGTGTCACTTTAATCAACCTTAATATGCCCTCATAAAATTTAAAGAACTTCAACCATAAGGCCACCTGATTTGATGTTATAACTTGACACACTATAACTCAAACTTGTCACGGCAAGGAGCTTGGAGCTAGCATAGTGGGCAGCACGACCATCTTCAACATCAAAACCTATCTTCCCCAGCTAAACCAATCTTCCTTCCTTAGACCTAAACACTAAAGCCATAGGACCTCGAGGTTGCTTGCTTATGCAACGTAAATCCTCACCTTATCTTTAGGTCTTTGCATAGCCCTGCTATACAATATAAGCCCTACTCGTCTTAGGATTTTGAGGTTTTGTTTGTCACAACCTAAATCCTCACATCTTCCAGGCTATTTGTGTGATCATTTCACACGAATGTAAGCCCTAACTAATAAAATTGGCAGGATCAAACACCTAAATATTACTCCTCAAAACTGAAGCCAAACATTAGGATAGCTTGGGAGGTCACCGAGGTTCTCCTCTGGATCCATGACATCCCCTAGTTCTTCTTCTATTGGATTCTATAATAAAATGTTCCAGATTTAAACCAATCCCCTTGCACACCTCTATGTCCGATTTTGTTGAAGAGTCCTACACTTTGAAATTTCTTGAAGATAATATTTCTTGATTTTTATCGAGAGTTTTCTTAGGTGGCTTTGGTCATTTAAGCGTTGAAGAGTCCTACCCTTTGAAATTCTTTGAAGATAATTTTTCTTGATTTTTATCGAGAGTCTTCTTAGGTGGCTTTGGTCATTTAAGAATATTTCATGATTTTTATCGAGAGTCTTCTTAGGTGACTTTGGTCATTTAAGATGTAATTAACTACTTTCTTGACTTTTATCGAGAGTCTTCTTAAGTGACTTTGGTCATTTAAGATGTAATTAACTATAGGCTAGATTTTTATCGAGAGTCTTCTTAGGTGACTTTGGTCATTTAAGATGTAATTAACTATAGGGGAATTTTTATCGAGAGTCTTCTTAGGTGACTTTGGTCATTTAAGATGTAATTAACTATAGGGGTACCCTTATATGAAGCATGTCCGAACCCAGCTTAATATAAACCCTATTTAATCTTTTATATTAAATAGTTATAGGAAGCATGCCCGAACCTAGCTTAATATAAATCCTATTTAATCCTTTATATTAAATAGAGGAACTTGTCGGCAAATACAAAGGTTTCACAGACCAAACGGACGTCATACTTTCCTTAGTTTGTTTGAACGAGCCTCATCCTCAATTCTTGTGTTTATCCTTTGGGATAGATACAAGATTTGAGGTACAAAGCTCTTTCATTTTAAAATATGAAAAATATGGGGTTAGTTTGATTTCATACTTCAAATTCCTTCCGAAGCGGGCGACGGGATTTCGATTCCTGCGACCGACAGCTTCTTACGGGCAACCCCACAAACCAACCCGAAATAACTCCGACAAGGAGTTTTATTAAAGATTTTTCAAAAATTACCAAACCTCTATGCCAACTTTTAGAAAAAGACAAGAAATTTGAATTTACGTAAAACTAATTAAATGCCTTTGAGTTATTAAAGGAAAAATTAATCACAACCCCTATTATAGTTTCACCTAAGCATTTGAGTTATTAAAGGAAAAATTAATCACAGCCCCTATTATAGTTTCACCTAACTGGGAGAATTGATGTGTGATGCTAGTGATTATGCAATTGGAGCTGTCCTTGGCAAAGTTATGAAAAGATTTTTAAAACTATATACTACAATAGTAAAACTCTTAATGATGCACAAATTAGCTATACTATTACTGAAAAAGAGTTATTGACAATTGTGTATGCTTTAGACAAATTTAGATCTTATTTAACTGGAGCTAAATGTATTGTGGACACTGATCACTCTACTATTAAATATCTAATGCAAAAGAAGGATGCCAAACCAAGGTTGATTAGATGGATACTTTTGAAAGAATTTGATTTTGTGGTTATTGATAGAAAGGGAACTGATAATCAAATTATTGATCATTTGTTCTTATGCAAAAGAAGGATGTCAAACCAAGGTTGATTAGATGGATACTTTTGATGCAAGAATTTGTTGATGCGAAAGAAGGATGCTAAACCAAGGTTGATTAGATGGATACTATTGATGCAAGAATTTGATCTTGCAAACCAAGGTTAATTAGATGGATACTTTTGATGCAAGAATTTGATCTTGTGGTTATTGATTCAAACTAAGGTTGATTAGATGGATACTTTTGATGCAAGAATTTGATCTTGTGGTTATTGATATGTTGATTAGATGGATACTTTTGATGCAAGAATTTGATCTTGTGGTTATTGATAGAAAGGGAACTGATTAGATTGGTCACTCTGCTATTAAATATCTGATGCAAAAGAAGGATGCCAAACCAAGGTTAATTAGATGGATTACTATTAAATATCTGATGCAAAAGAAGGATGCCAAACCAAGGTTGATTAGATGGATACTTTTGAAAGAATTTGATTTTGTGGTTATTGATAGAAAGGGAACTGATAATCAAATTATTGATCATTTGTTCTTATGCAAAAGAAGGATGTCAAACCAAGGTTGATTAGATGGATACTTTTGATGCAAGAATTTGTTGATGCGAAAGAAGGATGCTAAACCAAGGTTGATTAGATGGATACTATTGATGCAAGAATTTGATCTTGCAAACCAAGGTTAATTAGATGGATACTTTTGATGCAAGAATTTGATCTTGTGGTTATTGATTCAAACTAAGGTTGATTAGATGGATACTTTTGATGCAAGAATTTGATCTTGTGGTTATTGATATGTTGATTAGATGGATACTTTTGATGCAAGAATTTGATCTTGTGGTTATTGATAGAAAGGGAACTGATTAGATTGATACTTTTGATGCAAGAATTTGATCTTGTGGTTATTGATAGAAAGGGAACTGATAAGATGGATACTATTGATGCAAGAATTTGATCTTGTGGTTATTGATAGAAAGGGAACTGATAACCTGATCATTTGTCAAGATTAGAAAATCATAAATTATCTGACATCGATAATGAAATTATAGACAATTTCCCTAATGAACAACTTTATAATATTAATGAGTGAAAAATACCATGATATGCTGATATTGTTAACTATATNTAGACTAAAATCCCCAGTTTGGTCCTATCGTTTGGGTGCTGAAGTGTAGATGTTAGCCCTTCGGTGAGGGGAACCTGGGAGCTCTGAATTGAGCGTTGGTATCCTCCCATCCTAGTCGTAGATTCAATAAACAAACATAAGATTAGTCAATGTTCTTTATGCCTGGACCAAAGTGTAAAGAATAGGTATGCTCCTATTTGACACAATATAAATTGAACTAATAAATTTTATCCATTCACCATAATTTCTTGATAAGGAGAAGGATACTTTCTTATATACTGAATATCACAATTAAACCTTACTTAATATCACTAGTTATTTATTTTTTATTACAATTATCTATTTAGTTTAATTGCCTATTAGTGACAGATAAGCAAACTGAACGTCGTGGTTGTGACTAAAGTATTGCTTTTCTAAAGTCTTAGCCCGTAATTCTAAACTACTCCCTGTGGGATGATATTTAGGACTCCATTGGAGCCCTATATTACTTGACGATACATATACCTGCGTTGATAAATGTGACTTTAAAATTATTGAATATTTAATACGTACATATTTATCTTATATTTTATTGCATATATAAAGTCGTTGTCAAGTTTTTGGCGCCGTTGCTAGGGAGTGATTGAGTGAGTGAGTAAAATCACAATCAGAGTAACAGACAAATTAGGATTATTAGAAATTTTTTANTCTGGTTGGGTCTTATCGTTTGGGTGCTGAAGTATAGATGTTAGCCCTCACGAGAGGGCAACGTGGGAGCTCCAAAGTGAGAGCCGATATCCTCCCATCCTAGCCACAGATTCAGTAAACAAGCGTAGGATTACTTAATTTTCTTTATGCCTGTACCAAAGGGTAAAGAATATGTATGCTCCTATTTGACACAATATAAATTGAACTAATTCACTTTATTCATTCACTTTAATTTCTTGACAAGGAGAAGGAGCACAATATAATTTGAACTAATTCATTTTATCCATTCACTATAATTTGGTAAAGAATAGGTATGCTCCTATTTGACACAATCTAAATTGAACTAATTCACTTTATCCATGCAATATAATTTGAACTAATTCACTTTATCCATTCACTATAATTTCTTGACAAGGAGAAGGATTCTTTCTTATATATTGAATATCACAAATTAAACCCTACTTTCTATCTTTAGTTTTTTATTAGTTTTTTCTTAATATATTAAATATCACAATTAAACCCTCCTCAATATCATTAGTTATTTAATAGTTATTAAAATTACCTATTTATTTCAATTATCTATTAGTGACAAATAAGTAAATTGAACTTCATTGTTATGATTAAAGTATTGCTTTTCTAAAATCTTAGTTTGCAGTTCTAAACCACTCCTTGTGGGATGTATATCTAGGACTACATTAGAGCCCTATATTACTTGAGCGATACTTATACTTGCGTTAATAAATGTGACTTTACAATTATTGAATATTTATTGCGTCCATATTTATTTTATATTTTAAGCATATAAAAAGTCATCGGTCATGTTTTTGGCACCGTTGCCGGGAGTGATTGAGTGAGTGAGTTAAAGCACAATTAGAATAACAGACAAATTAGGATTATTAGAAAATTATTACTTGAATTGCAACTTATTTTTATATTTAGTTAAATATATAACTGAGTACTGATTTCAAATTGTATGCGTAAATTTCAACCTGAAAATCTTATACCCTACGATTTGGAATTAGAACGCACTGTTAGAAGGATTAGAATATTAAGAAGAGAACCTATAAATTCTGCTACAATGGAAAACAACCTGAACAATCAAGGAATGGAGAATGAACACCAACCAAGACCCCTAAGAGATTATGCAAATCCTACAGCAAATGAATTTCACTTATCTATCCAAAATCCTGATGTAACTGCTAATTCATTTGAGCTTAAACCTATTATTATCCAAATGATACAAAACAATCAATTTGGAGGTACACCAAATGAAGTTCCAAACTTACACCTCGCTAGTTTTTTAGAACTGTGTGCTACTTTTAAATATGACAGAGTCTTAAATGATGTTGTGAGACTTAGACTTTTTCCTTTATCACTGAGGAATAAGGCTAAGATGTAGTTAAATTCGTTAGCACCGGGATCTATTAGAACTTGGGGAGAACTTTCACAGAAATTTCTATCCAAATATTTCCCTCCATCCAAAACTGTTAAAGTTAGAAATAACATAACATCGTTCTGTCAGATTGATGGAGAGTCAATATATGAAGCTTGTGAGAGATTTAAAGACTATTAAGAAATGCCCTCATCATTCGTTACCAGATTGGTTGATAATTCAAACTTTTTATAATGTTTAGGAAGTGCCCTCATCATTCGTTACCAGATTGGTTGATAATAGATTAGAGATCTCTTAGATCGATTATAGATGTTGTGGATGGTGGTTCTTTAATGTCAAAACCTTTTGATGAGGCTTATTCATTAAAAGAAGATATGGCTACCAACAATTTTCAATGGCCCTCTGAACGGGTAAATCCTAAAAAAGTAGCTAGTATCCATGATTCAGATGCAATATCTATGTTAGCTTCGCAGATTGCTGCAATATCAAAGAAATTATATCATTATAAGATGAATTATTCTCCAATACCTCTTATGATGGAAGAGAATTCATCTGGGCAATTTGTGGATGTTCAACCTTCATATGAGACTTTAAATGTTATTAATTGACCCAACAATCCTTATGCAAATTATTATAACCCGTGTTGGAAGAATCACCAAATTTTAATTGGAATAACGATTCTGCTACAAATCAACAATGGGAAAACAACCCAGTGAACCCATTAGGAAATTCATCCAACCAAAGAAATGTTAACTATAGACCTTCTTATCCTCCAAGATTTAACAGTAATACTCAAATTAAGGAGGAAATATTAACTATAGACCTTCTTATCCTCAAGGATTTAATAGTAATACTCAAATTAAGGAGAAGAAGTTTTATGGAAGAGCTGATAATAAACATGGGCCAACAATTGCAGAATCAAGGAAATCAATTAAAAATTCAAGGAAATCAATTACAAAATCAAGGCATTGAAAACCAATTGGGACATATCGCTACTGCGCTTAGTAACCGAACATTAGGAACTTTTTCTTAGAATCAAGGAAATCAATTACAAATTCAAGGAAATCAATTACAAAATCAAGGAGCTGCTATTAAGAATATTACAATTAGGGCATATCACTACTGTGCTTAGTAACCGAACATTAGGAACTTTTCCTAGTACTGTGGAATTGGGACATATCGCTATTGCGCTTAGTAACCGAACATTAAAAACTTTTCCTGGTACTGTGGAACCAAATCCTAAAAACCAAGGAAAAGAACAAATCAAAGCGATACAATTACGAAGTGGAAAAGAATTGGAAACAAATGTGCAAAAAGAAATAGAAACTAAAAAAGAGAAAGTAGATACCGAAAAGAGGTCATGAGTACCCAGATTTAGAGTATCCATTTACATTAATGAAAATTACTTGGAGAAACTTCCACCACCGTTTCCTCAAAGATTGAAGCAACACAAACAGAATAAACAATTTTCCAAGTTTTTAGAAATTCTTAAGAAGTTAACAGTAAACATTCCCTTCGTTGAAGCTTTAGAGCAAATGCCCAATTATGTGAAATTTATGAAAGATATTCTCATAATGAGAAACCTCCACCACCGTTTCTTCAAATATTGAAGCAACACAAACAGAATAAACAATTTTCCAAGTTTTTAGAAATTTTTAAGAAGTTAACAGTAAATATTCCCTTCGTAGAAGCTTTAGAGTAGATGCCAAATTATGTGAAATTTATGAAAGATATTCTGAATAAGAAAAGGAAGTTCACGGATAATGCAACAGTTGCACTTAGTGAAGAGTGTAGTGCAATTATTCAGAAAAAACTTCCTGAAAAATTAAAAGATCCTGGCAGTTTCACTATACCGTGTACTATCGGTGAAAAATTTTATGGAAGAGCTTTATGTGATTTGGGAGACAACATTAATCTTATGTCTCTATCGATTTTCAAAAGATTAGGATTAGGAGAAGTCTCACCTACTTCTGTAACTCTTCAGTACCGGTGAAAAATTTTATGGAAGAGCTTTATGTGATTTGGGAGCCAGCATTAATCTTATGCCTCGTTTCAAAAGATTGGGATTAGGAGAAGTCTCACCTACTTCTGTAACTCTACAGTTAGCGGATCATTTAGTTACATATCCTAAGGGAGTTATAGAAGATGTGTTAGTAAAAGTGGATAAATTTATCTTTGCTGTGGATTTCATTGTTTTAGATATGAAGGAAGATAAATAAATACCTATTATTTTAGGGAGACCATTTTTAGCTACTGGAAAATCTATGATAGATGTTCAAAAAGGAGAATTAACTATGAGAGTTAATGATCAAGAAGTGACTTTTAACATTGCAAAATCTATGAAATACTCTGCAGTCAAAAGAGATAATGAATGTTTTCGCATGAAAATTATTGAACATCTACTGAACGAACATTTTAAAGAACATTTTGAAGATACACAAAACATTTTGAAGAAGAAGAATATTTTGTAGAGAAGAAACAATTTGAAAAGAATGACAAAGTTATTCTGGACGAATTCGAAAATGAAGAATTAGATTATGTTTAGAAAGGATTTGAGATGTTGGATATTACGGAAAATGCCGATAAAAATCTATTTTCATCAATTATAAAACCACGTGAACTTGAGATGAAAGTACTGCCTAGCCACTTGAAGTATGTGTTTTTAGAAGACTCATCTACATTACCTATTATTATATCTTTAGAATTAAATGATTTGCAAGAGCAATGACTATTAGATACATTGAAAAGATATAAGAAACTTTTAGTTGAACGTTAGCTGATATTAAGGGAATCAGTCCTTCAATCTGTATGCACAGAGTTATATTAGATGAACAATATAAACCAAGAGCTGATCCACAATGGGGATTAAATCTGATAATGAAAGAAGTAGTTAAGAAGGAAATTTTGAAATGGTTAGACACTGAAATTATATATCCTATTTCAGATAGTGCGTGGGTAAGTCCTATTCATTGTGTTCCTAAAAAAGGAGGAGTGACTGTTGAAACAAAATAAAATAATGAATTAATACATATCAGACAAGTTACTGGGTGGTGTATTTACATTGATTATAGAAAATTAAACACTGCCACCAAGATCGCTTCCTTTTACCCTTTTTAGCAAATAGTGGATAGACTTGTTGGGCATAAATACTTTTGTTTTTTAGATGGATATATCGATTACCATCAAATTCTTATTGCTCATGAGGATAAAAAAAAGACAAAATTTACTAGTCCTTTTGGAACTTTTGCTTTTCAAAGAATATCTTTCGGATTATGTAATGCTCCTGCAACATTCCAGAGATGTATGATGTCCATATTTAGTAAGTTAATTGATGATGGATTGGAAGTATTTATGGATGATTTCTCTATATCTGGAACATCATTTGACGCATGCTTAAATTATCTTGAAAAAGTTTTAGAGTTATGCGAAAGAACTAATTTGGTTCTGAATTGGGAGAAATGTCAATTTATGGTTGCAGGAGGAATTGTGTTAGGACATAAAATTTCGGAAGATGGTATGGAAGCAGGCCCTGCAAAATTCAAGTTATATCTAAACTAACACCTCCTATTAATGTAAGAGAGGCTAGGAGTTTTTTTGGCATGTTGGATTTTACAGGCGTTTCATTAAAGATTNCAGAATCAAGAATTATCCAGCACTGACAATGAAATTACAGACAGTTTTCCTGATGAACAACTTTATAATATTAATGAGTGGAAAATACCATGGTATGTTGATATTGCTAACTATATTGTAAGTGATATTTTGCCACCTATGCTGACACTGCAACAATAAAGGAACTTCATTCATGATGCAAAAGCATATTTTTGGGTTGTTCCTTATTTATATTAACAATGTAAGGATCTTATTATGAGGAGATGTGTACCTTATGAAGAAACTGAGCTGATCATTTTCATGATTCTGAATTTGGAGGACATTTTGGGATTGATAAAACTGCTTATACAATTTTACAAGCTATGGATCTTATTATGAGAAGATGTGTACCTTATGAAGAAACTGAACTAATCATTTAGAAATGTCATTTAGAATTTTTAGGACATTTTGAAACTGATAAAACTGCTTATAAAATTTTACAAGCTGGATTCTATTGGCCTAAAGGACATTTTGGGATTGATAAAGCTGCTTATAAAATTTTACAAGCTGGATTTTATTGGCCTACTAGACATTTTGGGATTGATAAAACTGCTTATAAAATTTTACAAGCTGGATTTTGTTGGCCTACCATCATATTTTGGGATTGATAAAACTGCTTATAAAATTTTACAAGCTAGATTTTATCGGCCTACTATCTTTAGAGATGTGAGAATTTGATAAAACTATTTATAAAATTTTACAAGCTAGATTTTATTGGTCTACTATATTTAGAGATGTTTATAGATATATAAAAACTTGTGATCGAGTTATAAAATTTTATAAGCTGGATTTTATTGGCCTACTACCTTTAGAGATGTTTATAGATACATAAAAACTTGTTATCGATGTCAACAAGTAGGCAATATATCTAAAAGAAATAAAATGCCTCTGAATTTCATGTTAGAAGTTGAGATCTTTGACGTTTGGGGATTAGATTCTATGGGACCATTTATTCCTTCATTTGGAAACTTATATATATTAATTACAGTAGACTACATTTCTAAGTGTATTGAAGCACAAGCTCTACCTCGTTGTGACGCTAAAAATGTTTCAAAATTTTTGATGAAAAATATTTTCACTAGATACGGTATGCCTAGAATGATTATCACTGACAGGGGATCTCATTTTAGAAATAAATACATTCAGAGATTGACAGAAAAATGTAATATTATTCATAGAATCTCTACTGCCTATCATCCTCAAACCAGTGAGTTAGCTGAAGTTTCTAATAGAGAAATTAAACAAATACTTGAAAAGAGTGTAAACCTTAGTAGAATAGATTGGTCTACTAGATTGGATACTGCATTATGGGCTTACAGGACTGCTTATAAAACTCCTATTGGAATGGCTCCTTACAGACTGATTTTTGGAAAGACTTGTCACTTACCAGTAGAATTGGAGCATAAAGCATATTGGGCGATTACATAATTCAATTATAATTTGAAAGATGCTGGTAAGAAGAGATTGTTACAATTAAATAAATTGGAAGAGTTAAGAAATGAGTCTTATGATAACGACATAATTTATAAGGAAAAATTAAATTTCTGGCATGATCGGAAGATTAACCAAAAGAACTTTAAACCAGGACAAGAAGTTTTGCTTTACAACACTAGGCTGAAGTTATTTCTTGGAAAATTGAAGTCTCGTTGGTTAGGACCCTTTACTATGACTCAAGTTTATACTTACAGAGCTGTTGAAATTGAACATCAGAAGACAGTAAATAGATTTAAAGTAAATATACACAAATTAAAACCATAATATGAGGATAAGAGACCAAATTTTAAAGAGGTTTTAATGATCAATCAACCTGAATGACACGTGAATAGGTCGGACTGACGACGTTAAACCAAGCGCTTAGTACTACTCTTAATTACCTATGAAATATCATAAAAATTGGATCCATAAAGAAAAATTGTAATGCATTCGGACCCGAGCAAAACTGTTTAAATTTTGCCTTGGGCCCCGACGCCGCCAACGACGGGATTTTCCCGAGAGTTTAGACAAAATTGACATAGAGGCTCGACGATGGCGAGACCGATGAATTGGAGGTTACGTGGGTTCAAATGACGGTTTTTTACAGTTTTTGGGCGGGAATTATCTTTTTAAACTCAAAAATTTGATTTCCAGTTCATATTTTCCCTCAAAAAATGAAGTGAAACTCTACCAATTTCATTCCTATGGCTTCCAATTCCTCTGATAATCCTAGAATGCTAGTTTTCAATCGGTGAAAGTTTATTAGTGCGGAAGCGCAAAGAATCTTCAACAAGTTACTAACGAAGAAAATATTAATCAAGGAACGAGGATTTATAAATCGTAGAATGAATAATCCCACGACAGATATTGAAGAAACGATAGTGCGGCGAAGATGGGAAGTGTTGTGCTACACTACCGCCGCCGTGGTTGTTACAGTGGTGAAAGAATTTTGTGTGAATTTGCATGGAATCAACCAAGGAATTGTTTATGTGCGAGGAAGATGGATTACTTCCATTCCTGCAAGGATCAACAAATTATATATGATAGGGAATGTTCCTGTCTGCCACTATTCCAATTTCGACCCAACGAGAAACCAGATGAATGAGATTAACCAATATTTAACGGACAATGCTGACGACTGGGAAAAAAAGAGAAAACGGGTATGTTAGTTTTTCTGCAACACTTCTGAATCTCATTTCAAAACATTGGCACTTTTTCATTTCTGCAAAATTGCTACCGACAATGAAGATGGGTAAAGTTTCTAAATAAAGTGTCATTTTGAATTACTGCATCAAAAGAGGATGTGATCGACATTGGATCTATAATTGTGAAGTCAGTTTTTGGCCTGATCGTTCATAGATCAACTTATGGGCTTGGACACCCCTCCACAATTTCCTCACTTTGCAGTCAGTTCCAAGTTTCCTATGAAAATTGGGAAAAGGTACTACTACCTTGGAAGCCTTTGGATCCAACTAAGAGATTCTCAGTTTTTGAAGATGAAAATGACATGACAATTATAGTAGATCAAGCATCTCAGAATTCACTGCTAGCTTTTGAAGATGAAAATGACATGGCCATTATAGTAGATCAATCATCTCAGAATTCACTGCTCCTTTGGACCCAACTAAGAGATTCCCAATTTTTGAAGATGAAAATGACATGGCCATTATAGTAGATCAAGCATCTCAGAATTCACTGCCAGTTCAAACCCTCAGTTCCAGATATCATGATAGTTGATCAATAAAAATTGGGAAAAGGTACTGCTACCTTGGAAGGCTTTGGATCCAACTGAGAGATTCTCAGTTTTTGAAGATGAAAATGACATGGCAATTATAGTACTAGCTTTTGAAGATGAAAATGACATGGCCATTATAGTAGATCAATCATCTCAGAATTCACTGCTCCTTTGGACCCAACTAAGAGATTCCCAATTTTTGAAGATGAAAATGACATGGCCATTATAGTAGATCAAGCATCTCAGAATTCACTGCCAGTTCAAACCCTTAATCCCTGATAAGTCTTTGGTGATCCTGCACCGAATCAAGAAATTAGAAAATGAGGTACAAAATGTCATGAATGTGATTAATAATATCTCCGATTTCTTCGATCATCTAGATTGGAAGATGAAGGAACATTTTGAGCACTCTAGACATTTAGAAGATAACTTGATATGACTAATGAGGATGATAAAGTTAATAGAAGAGGATTCCACTGAAGAATTTCCATTTCGACCTTTCTACAACATCTTCGTTCATGTGCAATCAATGGGTTATCTCAGAGGAGAATCGAGTACCGAGTCTGAAGATTAGTAGATTTATATTACTACCTATCTGCATGTATTTTGATTTGAACTTTATATTTGCTTTACTTTAGAATTATGCTTTTAGATCTCTGTATAGTTGAGACTAAGCATATAATGTTTTGTTTTCTGCATTTTGAGTGTTGTGGCTTGGATTGCGACGTTGAATTAATGTATTGAGGTTGAGAGAATATCAAACTTAGGTGTGTTATGTAACGTATATTGTACTGGTTGGAATTTATATATAATTGTGATGTTTTGTGTTGTGAAAGTTTATATGTGCTAAGTACATCATTTAGTCACNTGATCATCTGGACTGGAGGATGAAAGAACATTTTGAGCACTCTGAACATTTAGAAGATAGCTTGATACGACTGATGAGGAGGATGAAATTGATAGAAGAGGATTCCACTAAAGAATTTCCATTCCGACCTTTCTACAACCTCTTCGTTCATGTGCAATCAATGGGTGATCTCAGAGGAGAATCTAGTACTGAATTTGAAGAATAGTAGATTTATATTACTACCAATCTGTCTATCTATGTATTTTAATTTGAACTTTGAATTTGCTTTGCTTTAGATTTATGCTTTAGATCTCTGTATAGTTGAGACTAAGCATAGGATGTTTTGTTTTCAACATCTTGAGTGTTGTGGCTTGGATTGCGATGCTGAATTAATATGTTGAGGTTGAGAAAATACCAAACTTAGGTGTGTTATGTAATGTATATTGTACCCCTTGGGATTTATGAAAAATGTGATGTTTGGTGTTGCGAAAATTTATTTGTGCTAAGTACATCGTTTCATCACTTAAAATTATGTCTATAATGATTAAAAAGATGTCTTTAAGGCTTAAAATTGATCGAAATCACAAAAATCCGGAATTTGGACAAAATCAATAGAGCCCGCTGACGGCGCCCTCGACGCCGCCGACAACGGATTTTTCCCGAGACTAAAGTTCAAAATTCCAATAGAGCGTGCCGACGGTGCCATCGACCACTCCGATGGCGAGATCACAAAAAACACCTTTAACCGCAATTTTGACTAGTCAACCGCCACTATTCATCATATACTTCCTCCTAAAAATGTCATTTTCGATCTAGGGCTTGAAAGATCTTAGATTGGGAAGCAATTTCAAGGCTTTTTGAAATCGAATTTGATCATCTCTAGGTAAGAGCTTCACTCCAAGCTAAAAATATTTGATTTTCACCATGGATTTCTTCCACAATGAGGAGATCTGAAAAATTTGAGAATGTGAAGAAAATTTGGGAAGAAATTCATGGATCTTAGTGTTGAACTCTTAGAATTACTATGGGAAGCCATGATTTGCATATTTGAAGTAATTTTTG
>JXCR01141043.1:101034-149902 GCA_002079205.1 Phalaenopsis hybrid cultivar
AAAAAAAAAAAGGGGGCAATACATGGATACCTCATAATTTTTATATGAATATATATTAAGCATGTATAATTTCATATTTACATAAATAATATTTAAATCTTTAATATTACATAAAAATATTACTATCATCTATTTTAAAAATGAAAATTATATATATATATATATATATATATATATATATATATATTCAAAAAATGTAGTATTTTAAATTTTGAAAATACAAGACCGGGCCGATCTCTTATCCTCAGTAGTTTAAATAAATGAGCCTAATACCGCTAGCAATGCATCCATCTCAAAGAATAGATACACTACATACTAGTGAGGCTTGATTAAAAAAATTAAAGAATTTATGACATCCATTTAAGTCTATGAAAAACCATTTTTTATGTTGACCAATGATCCATAATTTTTTATGTGTAAGGATTTATGAAGTTGACACCACTACAGCGCCAAAAACTTGATACTTATATGAAAAGTAAGTTATGTAAAA
Organism: Phalaenopsis hybrid cultivar; assembly: GCA_002079205.1. Lineage (NCBI taxonomy): Eukaryota > Viridiplantae > Streptophyta > Magnoliopsida > Asparagales > Orchidaceae > Phalaenopsis > Phalaenopsis hybrid cultivar. The sequence goes on from JXCR01141043.1 coordinate 101,525, forward strand.
TATATATATATATATATAAATTATAATAAATTAATAATAGGATTCTACGCAAGTATACGTATCGTTGTCGAGTAATAATGGACTTTCTATTTAAGTCCCAAATATCGATCCCACGGGGAAGGTGTAAGTTAGCAATTATAAAATTTAACAAGAAATTTACAGAAAATAAAACTAACTCACTGTCACTAATTTTGAATGTTGAGATATTAACCAAACTAAATTACTTAACTATTAGCAAAACGGAAATGCAATATTTGAATAATAATTACTAATCTACTAACTATGTTTATGTAATGAAGATTTTTTACATGAAAAAGCATCCTGCCCACTACAATGAAATTCTGGTGAAAATGAGNGGCCGATCTCTTATCCTCAGTAGTTTAAATAAATGAGTCTAATACCGCTAGCAATGCATCCATCTCAAAGAATAGATACACTACATACTGATGAGGCTTGATTAAAAAATTGAAAGAATTTATGACATCCATTTAAGTCTACGAAAAACCATTTTTTATGTTGACCAATGATCCATAATTTTTTATGTGTAAGGATTTATGAAGTTGACACCACTACAGCGCCAAAAAGTTGATAGTTATATGAAAAGTAAGTTATGTAAAATATACATATATAAATTATAATAAATTAATAATAGGATTCTAGGCAAGTATACGTATCGTTGTCAAGTAATAATGGACTTTCAATTTAAGTCCCAAATATCGATCCCATGGGGAAGGTGTAAGTTAGCAATTATAAAGTTTAACAAGAAATTTACAGAAAATCAAACGAAATCACTGTCACTAATTTTGAATGTTGAGATATTAAACAAACTAAATTACTTAACTATTAGCAAAATGGAAATGCAAATTTTTAATATAACTACTAATCTACTAACTATGTTTATGTAATGAAGATTTCTTATGTGAAAAAGCATCCTTCCCACTATAATGAAATTCTGGTGAAAATGAGATGAGATAAATGTTTTTAATATGTATTATACCAAATAGAAGCAATTTTAATTCTCTACTTTGATACAATGCATAGAAAATCATTAGCTAATTCTAGGTTTAGTCCCTAAATCTGTGGCTAGGCTAGGAGGATACCAGCTCCCACTCCACAACTCCCACTTCCCTTCACCTGAAGGCTAACTCTCACTTTAGTTTTTAAACACCAAGACCAAATTGAGAATTTTAGTCTGTCACCCTAAAGATTCTCCAATCTAACACCCAATAAAGAATATTTCATTATTTATTTGCAATTAATTTTATGAACAAATTCCTCCTACATGAAATCAAATGTCATCCTCACTCTATTGTAGAACTCATACTTCATTTCCCAGATCATATGTTTCACAACATATTTTAACAAATTAATTGGCCAAACTGAAAAGTAAATTAAGTTTAGAGTTGAAAAATCATCACAATTTATTTTATATTTTAATTATGGCACATTCATTTTATCTCTTCATTTCACCATATCTCAGAGTAGGGGGAAAGATAGAGGGAATTACTCAAACTTCATGAGAAAGATACAACAAAACACAAATTTCATATATAAAATAAAGTTCATACAACACATAAAAGACATAAACTTATATGAAACTCTTTCTCAATGCAAATCCTTTGTAGCCTTTCCTTAGAAATGCGGGAAGAAGAATTCTCTCACTTTTCTCGTTCTCCAACACTCTTATAGAAAGTTTCACACAAAATCTCACCACAAAAACTGTAAACTATGAAAGAAAAATCACTAATTGACTCCAATATAGTAGTGGAATGGAATGGTGTGGAGCGAAAAATGAACGTAGAGGAGCCCATTTTCTGATGAAATTCGGCCCCAAATAGATCCCAAGGTTGGTTCTCCAAAAGGTGCCTCCAAAAACTCTTCAAAAAGTCATCCAAATACACCAAACCTTCTAGAAATGGGGTTTGCACCACCTTTGGCACCATCGGTGCTGGTCTGGCGCTGTCGGCGTTGAGTAAAAATCTTCAACGTTAAATTGTTCTGTGCCGTCGACACTGACCTTGGGGCTGCCGGCGCTGAGCATTTCTTTGAAAACTAAATTTTGACTCTAAATTTCATTCTTTTTGCTTTCTTTTTGTTCTAAGCCATAAAAATCAACAACCTGCAAGAAAAAGTCAAAATACCTTCCATTAAAGTGCAATATCACTAAAGATTGATACTCGCTCCTAAATCACATAAAGCCTTTCCATAAAACTTTTCACCAATTGCACAAAGTATTGTAAAGCTACCAGGATCTTTTAATTTTTCAGGAAGCTTTTTCTGAATAATAGCACTACACACTTCACTGAGTGCAACGGTCTCATGATCTGTAAACTTCCTTTTCTTATTTAGTACATCCTTTATAAATTTTGCATAACTTGACATTGTTCCAAAGTTTCAACAAAAGGAATATTTATCATTAACTTCTTAAGGATTTTCAAAAATTTTGTTAATTGTTTACCTTTATTTTTCTGCTTCTGTCTTTGACAAAATGGAGGTAATGGTTTTTTTATAGGAACCTATGTTTGTTCATTTTCCTGTTTATCATTTTCCATTTCTTCCTTCTCTTCATCAACTTCAGTTTCTCTTTGGATCCTTGTTTCAACTTCTTTTCTACTTCGTAATTTAATAGCTTTAATTTTTCCATTATTTTGATCTTTTAGATTAAGTTCCATAGTACTCAGAAGAATTCCGGAAAGTCTGTTACTAAGTGCAGTAGCAATATGTCCTAATTGATTTTCAATATTTCTAATAACAGCCCCTTGANTCTATGGGATCGATATCTAAGACTCCATTAGAGCTCTATATTACTTGAGCGATACGTATACTTTCGTTGATAAGTGTGACTTTACAATTATTGAATATTTATTACGTCCATAGTTATCAAATCTATAACTGTTATTAAGGTTTTGGTACAGTTGCTGAGGAATTAAATCTTTTGGCAGCAGTATTAAATACTTACATTTTTAAACATATATAAAGTCGCGGTCAGTAGTTTAAGGCTAGAAGAGGTTTTGGTGTGGCATGTAAAGTGGGGGCAAAAAGAAGATATAGAGGGAGAGACAAGTCAAGGGCTTGGAGATGATATATGCCTTACAAAGAAAGTTTAGGAAATTATTCAGAATTGTCATGGTTTTGAATTTGGAGGACATTTTTGGGAATGATAGAACTAATCATAAAATTTTGTAATTTGGATTTTATTAGCCTACTCTATTTGGAGATGTTAATATATATAAAAACATGTGATTAATTTCAGGTAGTAGGTAACATTTCAAGAAAACATGAAATGCCTCTAAATATTAATTTAGAAATTAAAATTTTTGATGCATGGGATTGGATTATATGGGACCATTTATACTTTCATTCGGAAATATATATATATATATATATATATATNAGTCTGGAACTCTTCAACTAAGGTAGAGTCCACATGATAATCCTTATGAACAACCTCACCAACATCCAGCTGATAACTCTGGGGCACAGAAACAAAAGGTTCCCGTGCAGTGGTTGCACTAGCTATGACCTATACAGCTAATGGTTCTTGATGACTTCCTGAGGGGCCAGCTTCATCATTGGATAAATTATCTGTCATTGCATTCAGAAGAGTATGGTGGTTAGGACTAGCAATGGTTGTACTTTTGTCTGCATTATCAGTCTCAATAACCAAAGAAGTATTAGTTTACTAGTAAAATTCATCTCGACCTTTGGCATTATACCAAAAATTGATATGATCACAACTCTCAGCAGTAATTGCCCATTCCCTCACAAACATCCAGTTTTAGGGGTTTACCCAAAGCCTGTCCAATCTTAAACAAAACTTTATGATTGAAGAAATGAAGCTTTAATCCTATAATTTTAAACCATATCGGGACTATTGGAAGTTCCTTGCTAGGATCAAATTTAGTGGACCACTTTAGAATCTTCATAGTGTTGCCTTCAATCTATAAAACATGCTTAGAAAGGACGTTGGCATAATCAACCTCTTTTGTTAGGTGGATTAGAATGTGTCTTCCATCAATGAGGCCAACTCTCCAAGCTCCTTTAAGTTTAATGCCATCAAAGAAATTCCTTATAGCTTCCATTTTTGGATGACCTAACTGAAATTTGCTTATGAGAGTGAATTTGCAATTCTCAGTCAAGTTTTGGATATCCTCTTCATTATAAAAAATGATCATTTTTCTACTCTTCCTGCTCAAAGGTTTAATGATTGGGTCATCTACCTCATGGTAGCTTTGAGGAAAAACCAAGTCATCAAAATTTTTAATAGGGTCAAATCCTTTTCTAAAAATAACAGCAAAAGTGGCATTTATCCATTGAATATTAGTGGCTAAATCCACATTATTTTGTTCAGCCATCAACACTCCACATCAATGGAATAGTAACTCGACAACAACTTGAAAGAGAAAAGTTCCCGGGAAGTAGAAAAACCAGATAAGAAGCTTCCAAGGATAAAAGGAAACCCAAAGAGAAGGAAAACAAGGAGCAGAGAAGGGCNCATTATGTTTCAAAATGGATTGAAGCAATCACTTTACCTAAATGTGATGCTCAGAGTGTTTCAAAATTTTTAATTAATTATTAGAGATGGATGATCTCATGTTAGAAATGCAACAATTGCAAGATTCATAGAAAAGTATAGTATAATGCATCAAATTAAAACTGCTTATCATTCCCAGACTAGTAGTTTAGCAGAAGTATCTAATCATAAAATTAAGAGAATTTTGGGAAAAAAGTGTAAATCCTAGTAAAATGAATTGGTATGTTAGATTAGATACTGCATTATGGGCATAAAGGATAGCTTATAATACACTTATAGGCATGTCCCCTTATAGATTAATTTTTGGGAAGACTTGTCACTTGCCAATAGAATTGGAGCATAAAGCTTATTAGGCTCTAAAGGAATTCAATTTCAACTTGAAGAAGCTGGTGAGAAAAGATTATTGCAATTGAAAGAGCTTGAAGAAATTAAGAATGAATCTTATGATAATGCAAAGATTTATAAGGAAATAATGAAAGAATGGCATGATCGGAAGATAATAAAAAAAAATTTGAACATGGACAGGAAGTTTTGTTAAACAATACAAGATTGAATATATTTCTTGAAAAACTGAAGTCTAGGTGGAAAGGGCTATTCAAAGTTGTAAAAGCATATCTCTATGGAGCTGTTAGTATTGAAGATCCTAAAATTAGAATGATATTTAGAGTAAATGGACACAAACTAAAATCTTATTTTGATGGTCAAAGATAAGTTTTTAAGGAAACTATAATGTTGGGTCACCCAGAATTATGATTGTGAATGTTGAGCTGACGACATTAAACCAAGCGCTTTCTGGGAGGCAACCCATACTTATCGTTGTTTATTTTGATTTTAAGTTTTTGTTCGGAGTAATTAATGTAAATTTATATTTATGTTTTCATAGAGTCTGTGTATTTGAGAAAATAATTTAAAAATGTCTTTATTTACCTAATTTTATTGAAGAATTGAGAAATTTTGATCGAAATAAAAATTGTGAAGTCTTAAACTAGAGCATGATGCACTAGATTCTAGAGAGCTGGCACATGATGCACCAGAATCAACGCATGATGCTCCGCAGTGATAAAAATGACTTAAAACATTTCAAAAGGCAATTTTTGGCAGCTTTTGGCTGGTTTTTCTCTTTATAACTCCCAAAAATTGATTCCAAAGTCCATTTTACAAGCAAAAATGAGGGAAGAGTCACTAAATTTCAATTCTAGTGGCGTCCCCCTCTAAAAATTCCGCTAGATTTGGATTTTTAAACGGGAGAAAGTTTGTTAGTTTCGATGCGTAGAAGTTGTATGATCGTGTTATAGTGAAGAAGAGGCAAATCAAAGAAAAGGGGTTTGTGAATCGAGGATTCAATGCACCGAGTACTCGAGTTGAAGAGATTATTGCGCAGAGATGTTGGGAAGTGCTTGGTTACACTACTACCACCGTAATTGCCCTGTAGTTAAAGAGTCTTATGCAAATCTGCATGGAATGAATCAAGGAATTATCTATGTGTGAGGTAGGTTTGTGCAATTCACTCATTCAAGAATTAACGAGATGTTTATGATTGGAAATATGTTGATCTGCCATTATGCGAGTTTTACTCCTACAAGAGATAATATGAATAAACTCTATCGGTACCTTATGGATGAAGCTGAAAATTGGGAGGCCAGAGATGATGGAAATATAAGTTTTTCGTCATCGTTGTTAAATCTTGCTTCTAAATAAAGACACTATTTAATGCATCAAAATTACTGCCTAATATGAAAATCAGCAAGGTAACTAAGGAGAGTGCCAATCTGAATTACTGTGTTCAAACTGGAAAACCTATTAATATTGGAGTAATCATTATGAAATCGGTTTTGGGTTTTATTGTGAACGGATCTTCAACCGGACTTCAAGATCCATACACTATTATTTTACTCTGCAGTCAATCGCAAGTACCTTATGAGAGTTGGGAAAAAATGCTTCTTCATTGGATGTTGATAGATCTAAAAGTCTATTGAAACTGCATTAAAATGGGAGATGAGAATGATATGAATGTACTGATGAATCAAGCATCCCAAAACTCATCATCCATTCAGCCTTACTTCAGTTCTAGCACACTTTTGAAAAGGATCAACAAGATAGAAAAAGAGGTGTAGAATCTTATGCATGCAATTGGGAATATTTCTAAAATATTGGATCACTTGGATTGGAGACTTAAAGAGCATTTTGAGCATACTGGTTGTATTGAAGATGGTTTGGTTTCAAGAAACATGCTTGGATTGTGGAGGAGTTGCCTGATGAATTTCCTTATCGACTGTTCAACAACTTGTATGTGCACTACCAATCCATGGGAGATATCTAGGAGGACGAGAGTGAAAAACATGTTTGAACTTGATCTATGCACAAAATGTTTTGTTTAGTACTGCTTGTTTTAGTTGTTTGATTTGTTGGATTACATTTACTTTTATTTTTGAACTATGTCGATGTTTGTGTTTGGTATCATGATATTTAGATTTCAATGTTAGGATGTTTTGGTTTGCTTTAAAAACTAAAATTGATGTTTGTTGGCTTGAAAAATGTTAGTTTGTAATAGTGTGGATTTTATATATATATGTCAATGTTAGTGTTTGGTATCATGATATTTAGATTACAATGTTAGGATGTTTTGGTTTGCTTTAAAAACTAAAATTGATGTTTGTTGGCTTGAAAAATGTTAGTTTGTAATAGTGTGAATTTTATATATAAAAGTGAGTTTTGTGTTGTTTGTGAAATATTAATTTTAGAGTAATGTTTAATTATGTTTATAAAGGTTCATTTAAGTTAATTTGAGGTAGACATAAAGTGGTATGGAGTTGATTTTCACAGAAAACAAAATTTGAAAAAATTAAAGCGTTGGCACTAGATGCGCCGGTTTATAAAGAGTTGGCACGTGATGCGCCAAATTCCCAAAATGGCCAGATTGCCTAAAAAACTGTAAAATCGCACAGTAAAACTCTATTTCTACTGCTTGGGTCATCTCCTACCTCTAAACCTTGACCTAGGACTTCACACTGGGAGCGATAGAGAAGATTTCAGAGGCTAGAAAATGTAGATTTCATCTTCTTTTGGTAAGAGCTTCACTTTAACTTAGAATTTTTTATTTTCATGATTGATTTTTCCTACATTATGTAAAATTTGAAAGTTTGAATTTTTATGAAAAAGCTTAAAGAAAACTCATGGTGAAAAGTTTCTTACCAAATAATCTTACTTGGTAAGTTAGATTTTTTATTTTGTAGTTAATTTGAAATTTATTTGGATTATGGTAGAATTTCAAATGGCTCCACTAGTGAAGACAAGAAGGACATATGATTTTGATGCGTGAAGATTTGTTAATTTGAAGGACCAACAAAGTTATAACCCTCAAATAGAATCAAGAAGATTGATCCGAGAAACTGATCCTTACTTAATGCTTATGCACGATATAACAATAGTTCTGATGGTATTTTTCAATTATATTTCCTTATTTTGCAAAGAAACAAAAAACTTGATCCTGAAGAAAAATAAGAATTTAACTTTTTAATTTATATATATTTATATTGGATACTACTTACAAGTATATGTATCGTTATCAAGTAATACAGGACTTTTTTATTAAGACCAGAATATCGAACCCGCAGAGAAGATTATGCAATATGCATTTTTAGAAAGTTTTTCTATTTTTAAAAAGATAATTACTTAAACTAAAAATGATTTTTAGTGGAATTTAAAATTTAAATATTTTTGATATTTTAACGAAACAGTAACAACTTAAAAAGATAACTAAAGTTTTTGTAGAAGAAAAGTACTTAACATGAAAATATTTTTCTTCTTATTATGAATCAATAGTAATTATAAGAATTATGTTGTGGAAGTATGCAAATTGTTTTGTTCCAAATAGGAGCAATAATATTCTTCACCCTTACTAGTGATGCTATAAAGAACATTGACTAATTTAAAGTTTGAATAGTTCTGAAGACAAGCTAGGTTGAGAAGATACTAGCTCTCACTCTAGAGTTCCCTTGATTCCCTCCACCTGGGGGCTAACATTTTCGTATCAGAACTTAAAACAATAAACCAAGTTGGGGGCTTTAACCTGTCACTTTAAAGTCCTCTAACTCTACACCCATCAATGAATATTTTCCTATTTATTTGCACTCAATCATATGAACTACATTCTCATTCATACAACCTCATGTGATTCTTTCCAATTGTTGGCTGAGACAATACAAGCCCAGTTCTTACATGTTCTCACAACAAATTTTAACATCTGGATTGGCCAAATTAAGAAGTAAATGATCTGATTCTTACATGTTCTCACAACAAATTTTAACATATGGATTGGCCAAATCAAGAAGTAAATGAAACATGGATTTAAATTATCACAACTTCTTCTAACATTAAAGATCAATACTCTCCATAACTTTCATCCAACACTTTTAATCATGTTCTCACAACAAATTTTAACATCTGGATTGGCCAAATCAAGAAGTAAATGAAGTGCATTGATTTAAATCATCACAACTTCTTCGAACATTAAAGATCAATACTCTCCACAACTTCCATCCAAAACTGAAATCATCACAACTTCTTCCAACGTTAAATATCAATACTCTTCACAATTTTAAGAAGAAAGATAAAGAAAACTACTCAGAATCCATGGAAAAAACAAAACCACACTTTAGTTTAAAAGAAGAAATCATTGTCAAACCAACAACAAGTCTCGAGCAAAAGTAGTCTAAAATAAAAAGATAAAAACTTATCTCAAGTCCTCCACCAAACTCTTGAAGTTCCTTTGAATCTTTTCTCTTTTAAAATCATTCAATACAAAATAACAAAAATGATAAAGTAAATAAAAAGTGGTTCCTGAAAATCACTCTAAACTAACTCCCCAGAGAAGAACTTTCAAAACTTACCAATATTTTCAGGATTCTTTTCTAACTCCGCTCTTCTTTCTTTTATAGTTTTCCAAGAGGTGCCTTGGGATCTTCTAAAAAAATGTTTTGATTCGATGTATTTGCCCAAGAGACGCATCCTTTCATGATAATTTTTGTCCATGGTGGTTGCCACCTATTAAGTCAATGGGTGCCTCAAAAACCTCTTCGAAATTCGTGAAAACCAATTTTACTCGTCTAGTAACTGCCACTGGTGCTTAAGCACGGGGTCTAAGCGCTTAGGCGCGGCCTTCTCTGTTTAAGTGATGCTTAACCGTCGGATCTGACGCTTTGGCGGCAAAACTCTTTTGCACAATTTTTCACCTTTTTGCTCAAAATTTGATCCATTTTCACTCTTTTAGCATTTTTTTCCATTTTTTTACTTATATTTGCAAGAAAAACACAAAAATACCTTCTATTAAAGCGCAATATCTCAAAAATAGTTATAAAAATGTGCCTAAAAATACTATATATTTTAGGTGTATCAAAATTCCCCAAACTTAAAATGTTACTTATCATCAAGTGACACTTCAATCTTTAAAAACCAAATATGTATGATATGTATATGAGTTTCTTTATGAGTTACTAAAATTTATATTTAGAAATATAGTGGTCCAATTTAGAAAAAATAATTAGTAACCAACTTAAAATTTGAAAATTTTTACTATTAAGAACTATGAAAATATGAGTTCTTATCTAATTCAGAAATATTGTAAGTTCTCTAAATTTTATATTTTATGTTCTTTTATTTTCTCTACTTAAAAATTCTTATTAAAAGTAAACTTTACTCACTATATTATATTTATAAGCTTAAGATTTTATCAAGTCTTATACTTTAAAAAGATCAAATGTAGAACCAATTTTTTATTAGGCACTAATCCACAAGCTTCTCCTCCCTTAAATTTCTTTTCTTTTCTTTTCTTTTCTTTTTCTTTTTCTTTTTCTTTTTCAGGCAAGGATTACTATATCTGGATAGGCCTTTAATGATNTCTTTTTCTTCTTCTTTTTCTTTCTTTTTCCTTTTCTTTTTTTTCTTTTTCAGGCAAGGATTACTATATCTGGATAGGCCTTTAATGATTTTGAATTCCACTTCTCATTTCCTAAAGCAAAGTTTTTATATAAAACTTTTACTTATAAATATAATAATAGTATTGAAAATCATTCTAATAAAATAAATTTAAGCATTAAAAAATAAAAGCTTAAATTATCTAAATTTTTCAAAAATACAATTTTCCTTAATAAAGATAGTCACTTATATTAATCATTTTCTATACTAAAAATTTTTAACTTAAAATTTTTCTCTTCATTACTAAAAAATTTAAACTAGAAATTCTTTTTACTCATTTCTATAATCAAATTTTACTTCCCTAATATAACTTCATATACACAATCAATTTTTCTTTTAAAATCAAATACTCATTTTTTAAATCAAATTTTACTTCTCTAATATAACTTCATATACATGATCAATTTTTCTTTTAAAATCAAATTCACTTGNTTAAAACTTTTACTTATAAATATAATAATAGTTTTGAAAATTATTTTAATAAACGAAATTTAAGTATTAAAAATAAAAGTCTAAATTATCTAAATTTTTCAAAAATAAAATTTTTTTTACTAAAGATAGTCGCTTATATTAATCATTTTCTATACTAAAAATTTTTAACTTAAAGTTTTTCTTCATTANCAAAAACCTCTTTAAAATTCGTGAAAACCAATTTTACTTGTCTAGTAACTGTCACTGGCGCTTAAGCGCGGTCTTGGTGCTTATGTGCGACCTTCTTTGTTTAACTGGCGCTTAAGCGTCGGATCTGATGCTTAGGCGCCAAAACTCTTTTGCACAATTTTTCATATTTTTGCTTTAAATTTGATCTTTTTTCACTCCCTTAAGCATTTTTTCCCTTTTTACTTGTATCTGCAGGAAAAACACAAAAATATTTTCCATTAAAGCACAATATCTCAAAAATAGGTAGAAAAATGTGTCTAAATACACTATATATTTTAGGTGTATCAAAATCCCCTAAACTTAAAATGTTTCTTGTCCTCAAGTGACACTTCAATCTTTAAAAACCAAATATGTATGATATGTATATGAGTTTCTTTAGGAGTAACTAAAATTTAGATTTAGAAATATAGTAGTCCAACTTAGAAAAAATAATTAGTAAATGAGACCAACTTAAAGTTTGAAAATTTTTAATGTTAAGAACTGTGAAAATATGAGTTCCTATCTAATTTAGAAATATTGTAAGTTCTCTAAATTTAGATTTTAGTTCTTTTATTTTCTCTACTTAAAAGTTTTTATTAAAAATAATTTTACTTACTATATTGTATTTATAAGCTTAAGATTTTATCAAGTCTTATACTTTAAAAAGATCAAATGTAAAGCCAATTTTTGATTAGGCACTAATCCTCAAGCTTCTCCTCCCTTACATTTCTTTTCTTTTTCTTTTTCAAGCAAGGATTACTTTATCTGGATAGACTTTTAATAATTTTGAATTCCACTTCTCCTTTCCTAAAGTAAAGTCCTGATATAATACTTTTACTTATAGATATAATAATTGTTTTGAAAATTTTTTTAATAAAAGAAATTTAAGTATTAAAAATAAAAGTCTAAATTATCTAAATTTTTCAAAAATAAGATTTTTCTTACTAAAGGTAGAAACTTATATTAATCATTTTCTATATCAAAAATTTTTAACTTAAAGTTTTTCTTCATTACTTAAAATTTTAACTAAATTTTCTTACTCATTTCTAAAATCAAATTTTCCTTCCCTAATATAACTTCATATACATAATCAATTTTTATTTTAAAATTAAATTCACTTGTAGTACATTTAAGAACAAATAAAATTCCAGTTTTGAAAATATTTTTCATCCCCCCAAACTTAAATTTTTAACAGATTAAATAGTTTAGCATCAGATAGTTATATAGGTATGAAATGGAAATTCAAATAACATGCTAACAGGAACTTTAACATCCTAATTATACAAGTATAAAATAAAGACATGAATAAAATTAATTTTTTATCAAATTTTCTAACAGTTTATTTTAGTTTAACATGTAGAGATTCAACAGACTTCTAAACGGTGGGTATAAAAGCAAAAAACACACTAACATGATAAAAGAAAAATATAGGGCAACAGTTTTTGAATTTCAAGTTTAAGAACTAAGCTAGCAAAATTTTCTACTTTATAACAGATATGAAATTAAGTTAAGTTCTAAACAAACTAAATCACAATACTAAACACAAAACAAACAACTACTACCCTAAAATTTTAAATGAAATACTATCTAACACAACAATCACAACAACAATAGAACATAAAAATTCAAAACACAACATAAATCATAGTCTAAAAGAACACACAGATGCAAATGTAGCAAGCTTAGACCACATAGTTCACATCATATTACAACCATAAAATGGATCTCTTAGCTCTACTCTTCATCCTCAAAATCAGCGCTATATCATTTTTCTACAGGTTCATAATGAGGATATCGAGGATATGGAGGAAATTGCACTTCTGCTTCACCTCTAATCAGGATCTCCAAAGATGAGTGGAATTTNAAAAAATAAAATATTAACTACCACAAATGTCATAATAATCAAACATAAACCTCCAAAACACAACATAGTCCAAAACAACACACAGATGCAAATGTAGCAAGCTTAGACCACATAGTTCACATCATATTACAATCATAAAATGAATCTCTCAGCTCTACTCTTCATTCTCAGAATCACCACTGTACCATTTTTTTACAGGCTCATAATCAGGATGTCGAGGATATGGAAGAAATTGCACTCTCGGTTCACCTCTAATCAGGCTCTCCAAAGATAAGTGGAACTTCTCTTCATAATCACTCTTCCTTCTATTATAACTATTAGTATGATCTGCAAAATGCTCTAAATTTTGTACCTTATCAGCGGTAAAATTGATATTATCCATCATCTTCTGTAATAACTCATCCTGAGTCTTGATATCACCTCTAGATGTAGAAGCACATGAAGTAGCAATAGAGGTAGATGTAGCAGACGTCTCTAATCCATAGCTCCTGGAAAATCCTCCTCTCTAACCAAAAATCGAATGTTCTGAATAAGTCTTCACATTCACCTTCGTGATGGGCTTTAGAGGTAACAGAACTTCCTCCCAACTATCATACTTCACTACAACATGCTCGCATAAAGAAAATATCAAGGAAGAAAATCCCATACATGCAGTAGTAGCAGCAACAACTGAACTGATGATAGTGTGATAGATCAAAGCCCCTATGTTGATGGGCTTCCCCTCCTGGATACAATAATTCAATGTTGCTCTCTCTCTGGTCACTTCACTGACATGATTGGTCAGAAGCAGATGAGCAGAAATGAAATAGTGTCAGGCCTTTGAAGGTGCACATAACTTCGAAATTGGGAAATTTACTCTCCTCTCATTGGTAATCTTCCAAAGTTATCTCCCAATAGTCAAATATGAAATAATCTCATCTAACTCCACTTCAGTAGGACTATAATTCACATAAAAACATAAAGTCTCTGGTGGTAAATGGTAAAACAAGTTGATTACCTCTGGAGTAAAAGTTACTGTTGACCTCACTTTTGGGTGAGGGTTTTGGGTCTTTCCTTTAGTCACTAGGATCTAACCTTAGGATTTTCCTAATGACTATCTTAGCATCTTAGAAATGGTACCCACCTTCTCCTCAGACATTTCAACCAAATCTTTATTCTCTATGTTAGTTCTATATGTGAGCAATAATCTTTAATACAAAGATTAGAGATTACATAAGGGAACTCTGATGAGAATTCATATAGGACCTTTGGACCATAAGAAAACCTTGCACTACTCTACACCTTTTTGGACTTCAATACATTGCATCATCATGATCATCATAAACATTGCATTTTCATATCACAATGTTCCAATCATTACACCCATGATGCTGACTAAAATTATTTGAACCTAGTTTCCTCTAAAATACTTCACCTGAATATTCTAATTCTTCAAAATTTCATAAAACTGTCATTGAATCACAAAATCCACTTCAAATCATTTGATATTATCATTTAGACCATCTGAAACCCAAAAATTGCAAAAAAACCCAATTTTCGCAAAAATTACCAAAATACCCCTAGACCCCCAAATTATCAAATTTTCCAAAATCTCCCAGGGTCACCGATAAGTTCTAAAAATCACACCAAATCATTTCTTATGTCTTCCTGAGAATTTTAACTGCAATATTGCCATATTTTCAGATAATTTTTTAACAGTTCAACACCAAAATAACAAATACTTAAAAAATACTTCAGGGATAATAAAACCTTCCACATTGATCGAAAATGACCTTGAACACTGTCGTTTGACTCCAAATTTCTTCCTGAACCACCTCGAGTCTTTCAATCAACATTTTGACCACTTTGACCAAAATTAGCCAAAATTACCAGAAGGTCACTCATGAACCAAAAAATTCTCAAATCCACCCAAAATCATTTCAAATACCCCTAAAATCAATTCTTGACCATCCATTTGATCCAATCTGACCAAATTCACTCACTTTGGCCAAAATCCCCAAATTGAGCTTAATGATCAACCAAGTATCTCAATTTCAAATTCACATTGAATTCAACATGTCTAGATCCAATTTCAAATGAATCCAAATACATTTAATTGACCCATGATCAATTTCCAAAAACGATCGATCGTGAACTAAAAATTCAACACAAATTAAATTTGACATATTTTTGTGCTCGATCGACGAAAAGTGGTCCGAGCAACCTCGGACGATGAAACGGACTGCGCGATCACGTCCATATCGTTGATTTTGCCTAGAAGAGACACTCATGCAATAATGATAATAATATTATTATTATAATAATACATTATTAAGAAAAACTATTAATTTATATCTAAATATAAATCACCCATGCTTCCATCTTTTCCATTAAATGCTTGCTTTCCCGCTCTCTCCAAATTATCTTGTCACATGGACAAATTCATATATATATATATATATATNTTAAACTAACTACATCACAATACTAAACACAAAACAACAGTTACTACCATAAACTTAAAAAAGAAAATATTAACTACCACAAATGTCATAATAATCAAACATAAACCTCCAAAACACAACATAGTCCAAAACAACACACAGATGCAAATGTAGCAAGCTTAGACCACATAGTTCACATCATATTACAATCATAAAATGAATCTCTCAGCTCTACTCTTCATTCTTAGAATCACCGTTGTACCATTTTTCTACAGGCTCATAATCAGGATATTGAGGATATGGAAGAAATTGCACTCCTGGTTCACCTCTAATCAGGCTCTCCAAAGATAAGTGGAACTTCTCTTCATAATCACTCTTCCTTTTGTTATAACTATTAGTATGATCTGCAAAATTCTCTAAATTTTGTACCTTATCAGCGGTAAAATTGATATTATCCATCATCTTTGTAGAAGAACACGAAGTAGCAACAGAGGTAGATGCAGCAGACGTCTCTAATCCATAACTCCTGGAAAATCCTCCTCTCTAACCAAAAATCGAATGTTCTGAATAAGTCTTCACATTCACCTTCGTGATGGGCTTTAGAGGTAACGGAACTTCCTCCCAACTATCATACTTCACTACAGCATGCTCGCATAAAGAAAATATCAAGGAAGAAAATCCCATACATGCAGTAATAGCAGCAACAACTAAACTGATGATAGTGTAATAGATCAAAGCCCCTATGTTGATGGGCTTCCCCTCCTGAATACAATAATTCAATGTTGCTCTCTCTCTGGTCACTTCACTGACATGATTGGTCAGAAGCAGATGAGCAGAAATGAAATAGTGTCAGGCCTTTGAAGGTGCACATAACTTCGAAATTAAGAAATTTACTCTCCTCTCATTGGTAATCTTCCAAAGTCCTCTCCCAATAGTCAAATATGAAATAATTTCGTCTAACTCCACTTTAGTAGGACTATAATTCACATAAAAACAAAAAGTCTCCGGTGGTAAATGGTAAAACAAGTTTATTACCTCTGGAGTAAAAGGTATTGTGACCTCACTTTTGGGTGAGAGTTTTGGGTCTTTCCTTTAGTCACTAGGATCTAACCTTAGGATTTTCCTAATGACTATCTTAGCATCTTAGAAATGGTACCCACCTTCTCCTAAGACATTTCAACCAAATCTTTATTCTCTATGTTAGTTCTATATGTGAGCAATAATCTTTAATACAAAGGTTAGAGATTACATAAGGGAACTCTGATGAGAATTCATATATGACCTTTGGACCATAGGAAAACCTTGCACTACTCTACACCTTTTTAGACTTCAATACATTGCATCATCATGATTATCATAAACATTGCATTTTCTTATCACAATGTTACAATCATTACACCCATGATGCTGACTAAAATTATTTGAACCTAGTTTCCTCTAAAATACTTCACCTGAATATTCCAATTCTTCAAAATTCCCTAAAACTGTCATTGAATCACAAAATCCACTTCAAATCATTTGATATTATCATTTCGACCATCTGAAACCCAAAAATTGCAAAAATACCCAAATTTCTCAAAAATTACCAAAATACCTCTAGACCCCCAAAATATCAAATTTTCCGAAATCTCTCAGGGTCACCGATAAGTTCTAAAAATCACACCAAATAATTTCTTGTGTCTTCCTGAGAATTTTGACTGCAATATTGCCATATTTTTGGATAATTTTTTAACACTTCAACACCAAAATAAGAAATACTTAATAAATGCTTCAGGGATAATAAAACCTTCCACATTGATCGAAAATGACCCTGAATACTGTCGTTTGACTCCAAATTTCTTCCTGAACCACCTCGGGTCTTTCAATCAACATTTTGACCACTTTGACCAAAATCAGCCAAAATTACCAAAAGGTCACTCATGAACCAAAAAATTCTCAAATCCTCCAAAATCATTTCAAATACCCCTAAAATCAATTCTTGACCATCCATTTAATCCAATCTGACCAAAATCACTGACTTTGGCTAAAATCCCCAAATTGAGCTTAATGATCAATCAAGTATCTCAATTTCAAATTCACATTGAATTCAACATGTCTAGATCCAATTTCAAATGCATCCAAATACATTTAATTGACCCATGATCAATTTCCAAAAACGATCGATCGTGAATTAAAAATTCAACATAAATTAAATTTGACATATTTTTGTGCTCGATCGACGAAAAGTAGTCTGAACAACCTTGGATGACGAAACGGACTGCGCAATCACGTTCATATCGTTGATTTTACCTAGGAGAGACACTCATGCAATAATGATATTATTATTATTATTATAATAATACATTATTAAAAAAACTATTAATTTATATCTAATTATAAATCATCCATGCTTCCATCTTTTCCATTAAATGCTTGCTTTCCCGCTCTCTCCAAAATATCTTGTCACATGGACAAATTCATATATATATATATATATATATATATATATATATATNGGTATAAAATTTCCTCTCTCCCTCATACATCTCCCCCTCTCTCTAGGATAAAAAAAAAAAAATCACTCATGCAGTCTAATCTCACGCCTCTCTCTCTTTATATCAGCGTAGATAATAAAAAATAAAAAAATAAAATAACAGATTCATCTCTCTCTCTCTCCCACTCCTTTCTCTCTCTCCAACATCTCTCTTCTTCCTCCTATAAAAGCCCACCAATCCTCCTCCCATGGATGATCCATCTCCTCCCAACCACTCTCCACACCCCTCCAACTAAGCCAAAACAACCCCCTTCCACCTCTCCCCTCTTCTTCTTCCTTCTCCGGCGAGCCGCCTTCCCTCTGCTGAACTTCTTTCCGGCAAGCCTTCCTCCCTCCACCAAAGCTTGGACATACCACACTTGTTCTCATGCATGCTTTATATGTCACATATTTCCGTACATACCACGTCATTCCCATGTATTTACACAAAATTTTTCTCGGATTTACATGTCTATCATCTAAGCTTTTATATTTTCGCGCCTAATACCCAAACTTTATTATTTACATGTGTACCACCCAAATCTTGTGTATCTGCATATCTAACGACGAAACTTTGATATTTACATGTGTATCTACATATCTAATGTTGAAATTTTGATACTTACATGTGTGACACCCAAATCATGTGTATTTACATGTTCAACATTCAAATTTGAATATTTTATGTGCACTACTCGTCTTTTTATGAACTTACATATTTACCGTCGAAACTCTTATTCACATGTATGTTNTTCCCAACATCTCTCTTCTTCCTCCTATAAAAGCCCACCAATCCTCCCATGGATGATCCATCTCCTCCCAACCACTCTCCACACCCCTCCAACTAAGCCAATACAACCCCCTTCCACCTCTCCCCTTCTCCAGCCCGGCAAGCCTTCCTCCCTCCACCAAAGCTTGGACATACCACACTTGTTCTCGTGCATGCTTTATATCTCACATATTTCCGTACATACCACCTCATTCCCATGTATTTACACAAAATTTTTCTCGGATTTACATGTCTATCATCTAAGCTTTTATATTTTCGCGCCTAATACCCAAACTTTGTTATTTACATGTGTACCACCCAAATCTTGTGTTTCTGCATATCTAACGACGAAACTTTGATATTTACATGTGTATCTACATATCTAATGTCGAAATTTTGATACTTACATGTGTGACACTCAAATCATGTGTATTTACATGTTCAACATTCAAATTTGAACATTTTATGTGCACTACTCGTCTTTTTATGAACTTACATATTTACCGTCGAAACTCTTATTCACATGTATGTTACATAATTTTATATGGATTTACAAGTCTAATATTTGAAATTTGACAATATTTCTATACGTCTCAAATATGTCTAAGACTTTGGTTATTCCTACACACCATTTAAATTTCGTGAGTGGTGTATGTGGTATGATAATATGCCACCTAGATAAGTAGAGCAATAGGGTTTTTTTTATTTAAATAAATACATAAACTTTAAAAATATATATCTTGGTGTAAAAAAAAATCATAAAATAAAGTAAAAATACTACTAAACACAAAAAACAAAGACTGAACTAAAAAAAATAAAAAAAATAGAAATTGTATTTTTGTTTTAAGGATTAAAAAATAATACTAATAATAATTAAAATTTTCAAAAATATAAATGTCTCAAAAAAATCACAAAAATTGTCCTGATTAAAGAAACCCACTTTAAAACGCTGCCATAAATCTTTCAAAGTCAGAAAATATAATTTCAATGCNTTTATGGATTTACAAGTCTAATATTTTGAAATTTGACGATATTTCTATACTTCTCAAATATGTCTAAGACTTTGGTTATTCCTACACACCATTTAAATTTTGTGAGTGGTGTATGTGGTATGATAATATGCCACCTAGATAAGTAGAGCAATAGGGTTTTTTTTATTTAAATAAATACATAAACTTTAAAAATACATATCTTTGTGTAAAAAAAAATTATAAAATAAAGTAAAAATACAGCTAAACACAAAAAACAAAGACTGGACTAAAAAAAATAAAAAAAATAGAAATTGTATTTTTGTTTTAAGTATTAAAAAAAATACTAATAATAATTAAAATTTTCAAAAATATAAATATTTCTCAAATAAATCATAAAAATTGTCCTAATTAAAGAAACCCACTTTAAAACACTGACATAAATTTTTCAAAGTCAGAAAATATAATTTCAATGCCTATGTCTATTTTTCTATAATATCACTAATTTTAGCTTAAAGTAATGTTTAATAATTAAAATATAAATAAATAAATAAATACATATGAAATTTGGCCTAATGAGTTCTATGAGGTCATGTGCACTTAAAAAAAATGAAATTTTAATTAAAATAAAAAGTNTATGCCTATTTTTCTATAATATCACTAATTTTAGCTTAAAGTAATGTTTAATAATTAATATATATATATAAATAAATACATATAAAATTTGGCCTAATGAGTTCTATGAGGTCATGTGCACTTAAAAAAAATGAAATTTTAATTAAAATAAAAAGTTCAAAATGTGACCAAATTTTCCTTGATGAAGGATAGTAACTTGAAAACGCTTTTCTGAATTTTTAAAGACTCAAAATATATTTTAAATACTTAAAATTAGTTTTATATATATTTGTAATTATTCACTAAAATAATTATAATAAATAAAATAAAAATAAAAAAAATACAAAATTGAGTTTGTTGAACTCCTTTATAAGATTTTAGACATTCTACAGGACATTCAAGTCAACCATGATTTATTAANTCTTTTCTCAATTTTTAAAGACTCAAAATGTATTTTAAATACTTAAGATTAGTTTTCAATATATTTGTAATTATTCACTAAAATAATTATAATAAATAAAATAAAAATAAAAAAAATATAAATTTGAGTTTGTTGAACTCCTTTATAAGATTTTAGACATTCTACAGGACATTCAAGTCAACCATGATTTATTAAAGGAACTCATCCTCACAACACAATAATCAAACATAACATAACAAACGAATTCCTTAAGGATCCACCAAGATATGATCTGAGACCCGATAATTGACACAAATCAATAGAAATACCCTAAACTACTTATCCCATATTAATGCCCAATGCTCAAGGGTTTAAGTCTTCCCTAAGGTATTTAAACTCTTGTGGGCAACTCGGGATATTTGTTTATGCCACATATGGATCATCGGACTTGTGTAAGTTTGAGGTTTAGGTGGATAGGGCAATGACGATAATGCTAATGTGTGCTAAAACGTGGAATACGATGTGGGATTCTAGACTAGTATCTCTTACCACAATGACCTTTAATAAAAAGAGAGGATAAGGACTGATGATACTATTCGACAACTCTTGAGAAGATTATTGCCTCCGTTACTCTTATGTCACTTGTAGTCCAAACTCAATTAGATTGATTAACCTGTGGACTGCATCTCTCTACAAAAATATTTTTAACAAAGATCTCTTTTGCATGGTAAAATTTTGTATGCATGAAAATTAAATTCAAATGAAAATTTGTAAAGGTCCACAATTAATCACTTAAATCANGGAACTCATCCTCACAACACAATAATCAAACATAACATAACAAAAGAAATCCTTAAGGATCCACCAAGATATGATCTGAGACCCGATAATTGACACAAATCAATAGAAATACTCTAAACTACTTATCTCATATTAATGCCCAATGCTCAAGGGTTTAAGTCTTCCCTAAGGTTTTTAAACCCTTGTGGGCAACTCGGGATATTTATTTATGCCACATATGGATCATCAGACTTGTGTAAGTTTTAGGTTTAGGTGGCTAGGGCATTGACGATAATGCTAATGTGTGCTAAAACGTGGGATACGATGTGGGATTCTAGACTAGTATCTCATACCACAATGACCTTTAATAAAAGAAGAGGATAATGACTGATGATACTATTCGACGACTCTTGAGAAGATGATTGCCTCCGTTACTCTTAGGTTTCTTGTAGTCCAAACTCAATTAGATTGATTAACTTGTGGATTGCATCTCTCTACAAAAATATTTTTAACAAAGATCTCTTTTGCATGATAAAATTTTGTATGCATGAAAATTAAATTCAAATGAAAATTTGTAAAGGTCCACAATTAATCACTTAAATCAAGGTTAGGACTGCTCTCCATAGATGATTGGGTTGGTAGCTCTTACTTAAGGTTAAGAAGCACACAGTCCAGCTTCGAGCCCCCACATTTACCAATGTCTTACGCCCAGTTCCGGTCTTCCACAGGTGACTATAAATTTTCTTTAACTTGCTTGTGTTTTATTACGACGCATTTATTGACTTTTGTTTCCCGTATCATATGCTTATGTTTAATTTCTTGTATTTTATTTAAATTTCCTGCAAATATATTATGTTTTATGATACTAACCATGCAGTAGTAGCAGAAGCCCGGATATGTATTTACTTTATGTACTGCATTTTTTTTACTTTACTGCACTTTATTTTTCTTAGTACCTTTTATTTATCCGCAATTTGTCTTACTTGGCATGCAAACCGAAAGCGAAACCAAAAATCAAAACAAAACAGAATCCAAAACAACAAAAAAAACTTGACATACACACAACAAAACTATTAAACCTTGAACTGTGGAACTACTGTGACAACGAGGACTTTAGAGCCAACTTCATGGGCAGCTCGTTCAAGACATTTCTTTAGTTTAAATAACAATCCTTAGGATTCTGAGGTTTTATTTTATGACATAAAGTCTCTCTTTTGTTAGACTACTGCATAGTCCCGATATGCAGCATGTCCTAACTTGTTTTAGGATTTTGAGGTAGTCACTCGACGTAAAACCTCATATCTTTCTAAGTTTTTTTGTGTAGATCATCATTACATAAATCTAAGACCTAATTAATAAAACTGACAAGAGTTAACTTAAATTAATATCATTCTAAATCGAGCCAAACATTATGATAGTTTGGGGGATTACCAAGAACCTATTTAGATCTTTAATCTCCTATACTTTCTTCCTTTGATTCTTCAAATAAAATCTTTCACCTTCGAACCAATCCCTATTGAAAATTTCACATTCATGCTCGTTGAAAACCCTTCCTTTTGAATTCATGAAAACAAAAGATTCCTGATTTTTATCGAGAGTTTTTTTAGGTGACCTGTTCGCTTAAGATGTAATTAAATATAGGGTTTGCCCTTATAGGGAACATAAAAGAACCCAGACTTAAAATAAACCCTATTTGACTCCCATATCAAATAGGGGAATCTGTAGGTCATCATGCAAACTTACAGATCAAACGGAAGTCATTTATTTCTATAGTTTATTTAATTGAGTTTATTATTAAGTGGTATATTACCTTCCCGGTTTGTATATTACTCGTGGTTAGCTCGATTATTCAAACTGTAGGAATCAATGGGATCAGTTTGACGACGTTTTCTTCAAATTAAAATACATAATTTCTAAATACTATATTACCCTAAATTAAACCGCACCCAGTCGCATGGCGACCGATAGGTACTAACTTCCCTCTAATCATAACTAGATCGTCCTCAGCCTCTGGGAGATTTGCATAAAACTCCCTCACAACAGAAATTACACAAATAACAGAGAAACAAAAGAATTGTTCCCACTGTCTGTGGACTATCATTTCTTCCACTTCTCCCCATGGAATCTTAAAACATCGCTCCTGAATCAATTTCGTGACTGTAGAGCGTCGCTATATCGATCCTGAGCTTTTGAACTGACAAATTTGCTCGAATTAAATGGGCTCTTTCCTCTACTTCTTTTCATTCTTGGTGTCATNCGCATAGTCCCGATATGCAGCATGTCCTAACTTGTTTTAGGATTTTAAGGTAGTCACTCAACGTAAAACCTCATATCTTTCTAAGCTTTTTGTGTAGATCATCATTACATAAATCTAAGAACTAATTAATAAAACTGACAAGAGTTAACTCAAATTAATATCATTCTAAATCGAGCCAAACATTATGATAGTTTGGGGGATTACCAAGGACCTATTTAGATCTTTAATCTCCTCTACTTTCTTCCTTTGATTCTTCAAATAAAATCTTTCACCTTTGAACCAATCCCTATTGAAAATTTCACATTCATGGTCGTTGAAAACCCTTCCTTTTGAATTCATGAAAACAATAGATTCCTGATTTTTATCGAGAGTTTTTTTAGGTGACCTGTTCGCTTAAGATGTAATTAAATATAGGGTTTGCCCTTATAGGGAACTTAAAAGAACCCAGACTTAAAATAAACCCTATTTGACTCCCATATCAAATAGGGGAATCTGTCGGTCATCATGCAAACTTACAGATCAAACGGAAGTCATTTATTTCTATAGTTTATTTAATTGAGCTTATTATTAAGTGGTATATTACCTTCCCAGTTTGTACATTACTCGTGGTTAGCTCAATTATTCAAACTGTAGGAATCAATGGGATCAATTTGACGACGTTGTCTTCAAATTAAAATACATAATTTCTAAATACTATATTACCCTAAATTAAACCGCACCCAGCCGCATGACAACCGATAGGTACTAACTTCCCTCTAATCATAACTAGATCGTCCTCAGCCTCTGGGAGATTTGCATAAAACTCCCTCACAACAGAAATTACACAAATAACAGAGAAACAAAAGAATTGTTCCCACTGTCTGTGGACTATCATTTCTTCCACTTCTCCCCATGGAATCTTAAAACATCGCTCCTGAATCAATTTCGTGACTGTAGAGCGTCACTATATCGATTCTGAGCTTTTGAACTGACAAATTTGCTCGAATTAAATGGGCTCTTTCCTCTACTCCTTTTCATTCTTGGTGTCATTCTACAAATTTGATAAATTCCAAAAATAACTTTAAAAGTTAAGTTTAAATCACTAAACTAAACTTCCAAAAGCACTAACTAAACTTCCCAAGCAATTTCCACTGATTTTTCTTCACTTTTCACCATGAATAGTAAATTTTTGAAATCTTCCATTTGTGCTTAAAATATATTGTGAAAATCCAAAATTTTTGCATAGAATTAAAGCTCTTNATCCACTGATTTTTCTTCACTTTTCACCATGAATAGTAAACTTTTGAAATCTTCCATTTGTGCTTAAAATATATTGTGAAAATCCAAAATTTTTGCATAGAATTAAAGCTCTTATCTCAAGGAACTTGGATCTAGCAAATCTCACTTAATTCCACCAAGAAATCTCCAAATTTCATTTGCCCTAGCCCTCAAAATTGTGAACTTGAGTTGGGGAAGACGATAGGAGGCGTTAAAAATGGTATTTTTGGACTTAAAATTCACTTTTAACCATTCGCANTGATAGGAGGCGTTAAAAATGGTATTTTTGGACTTAAAATTCCTTTTTAACCATTCGTGAATAGATTTTTGTGAACCGGCGCTTAAGCGCGGGTAAGTGGCGCTTAGGCTCCTGCCCCTCGGGTTGTCTCGCGCTTAAACAAGAGATGTGACGCTTAGGCGTCAGTGCACAATTTTTAAAATTTTTAAATTTAAGTAAAATGCACTATTAGCTTAAGTGAACCACCCCTAAATTGTCTCATAACACTTAAATTACTATTTTTACTTCCTATAACTCCCTTCTCTCTCAAAATTCTCCATAATAATTNATTCGCAAACAGATTTTTGTGAACCGGCGCTTAAGCGGGGGTAAGTGGCGCTTAGGCTCCTGCCCCTCGGGTTGTCTCGCGCTTAAACGCGAGATGTGATGCTTAGGCGTCAGTGCACAATTTTCAAAATTTTTAAATTTAAGTAAAATGCACTATTAGCTTAAGTAAACCACCCCTAAATTGTCTCATAACACTTAAATTACTATTTTTACTTCCTATAACTCCCATCTCTCTCAAAATTCTCCATAATAATTAATTCAATTCGGGCTAAAAATAACATAAATTTTCACANAGGATACATAGTCCACTGCTAACAGAATATATAAATTTCTGAAAGATAGTATAAATGGTCCCAGAAATCAAATCCACAAACATCAAATATTTCAACTTCTAGCATATAATTGAGGGGCATCTCATTTCTTCTAGAAATATTGCCTACACTTTGACATCTATCATAAGTTTTGATATAAACATTAACATCTCTAAAAATTGTAGGCCAATATTACTCTTTGACATCTATCACTAGTTTTGATATAAGCATTAACATCTCTAAAAATTGTAGGCCAATAAAATCCAGATTGTATAATTTTGTATGTTGTTTTATCAACACTAAAATGCCCCCCAAAATCAGAATTATGACTTTTTTGGATAATTTCATAAGTTTCTTCTACTGGTACACATCTTCGAATGATCATATCATTTCCTTATTTATATAAATATTGGTCATCCCAAAAATAAATCTTAGCTTCAGAAATAAATTTCNGACACACAATTCCTAACACTTAACTTAATGCCACTCTTCATTAAAAGGAAAAATGTCTTATCTTTCAGTAGTCTCTCCAGGAATATAGAGTTGATAAAACGGATGGTGGTGACGAGCTCTAAAACTATCATCTTCGATCCACTTTTTCTTAAGGAACATTGCCTTATCCGCATCCTCTATACAACTGGTATGGTTGAATTGCATCTTAAGTTGCACCCAATATGTTTTAGATGAGCATGCAATTCAAGCACCTTAGTCTCTAATACAGATATAGTATTCTCCATCTGGTTGATCTTCTCCGATACCCCTTCAATACTAACGGCTAAGAAACCCTTATACATCTCCTGTGCACCTTGACTAATGAACTTCTTCCTCATGGCTTCTTCCTTCTTATTCAAATCCATCTCCCATGAAGACATTTTCTTTAAATCTCTCTCTTTCTTAGACTTTTAGGGCTAAATTCACAAACCCCTTCTAATTATAGGCCTAATTCCCCCTCATAACTTCTAGGCACGACTAGAAACTGCCAAGATACGTTTATTCCAACTAAATTGCAGTTACACCTTCTAGAAATCAAAATTTGCACATGTGATTAAACTACCACGCTTAAGCACCGGATCTAGTGCTTAAGCGCCAGTGCACATTTTTGCACCAGTCAACTTAACATCTAAATTCTCATTCTAACATGTCTATGCCACTAAATAAAGTCTAAAAATCATTATTAGCACATAATAAACTTAAAACTACTACCCTAAATTTCTTAAACAAACTCAAAACAACAATAAAAGCAAAAACACACCAATAACTATGTGTTGCCTCCCACAAAGCATATGGTTTTAGGTCGTCAGCCCGACGTAACCAGTGCTCATTTTGGTTGACCCTACATCATTCCATCATTAAATTTATATTGATCTCCTATATAATAAGGTTTCAGTCTATGTCCATTCACTTTAAAATTTTTCTCAGAATTAGGATCTTTAATATCCACAGCTCCATAAGGATAAACTTTTATCACAACAAATGAGTCCATCCACCTAGACTTAATTTTGCATGGAAATAATCTTAACCTTGCAGTATATAGCAAAACTTGTTGCCCTGCCTGAAAATTTTTAGTATGAATTTTTCGATCATGCCACATTTTTATCTTTTCTTTATAAATCTTAACACTCTCATAAGATTAATTTCTTATCTCTCCAAGCTCATTTAATTGTATCAATCTTTTCTCACCAGCATCTTTTAAATTATAATTGAACTCTTTAATAGCCTAATATGTTTTTGTAACATTCTTTTCTCACCAGCATCTTTTAAATTATAATTGAACTCTTTAATAGCCCAATATGCTTTATGTTCATATTAAACTCGTAAGTGACAAGCTTTCCCAAATATTAGCCTATATGGGACATTTCTAAAGGAGTTTTATATGTAGTCCTATAAGCCCACAAAGCATAGTTAAGTTTGACTGACCAATCCATTTTTGTTGGATTCACCGATTTTTCCATAATTTTTTTAATTTCTTAATTGGATAATTCAGTCAAATTACTTGTCTGAGAATGATAAGCAGTAGCAATCCTATGATNTAACAGATTAAACTATTTTGTATCAGATATTTATATAGACAGGAATGAAAATTGAAATAACATGCTAACAGGAATTTTTACATCCTAATTATACAAGTATATAAAATAAATACAGGAGTAAAATTAATTTTAATCAAATTTTCTAACATTTTATTTTAGTTTAACATGTAGAGATTTAATAGACTTCTAAATAGTGGGTATAGAAGCAAACAACACACTAACATGATAAAAGAAAAATGTAGGGTAGCAGTTTCTAAATTTTAAAATTAAGATCTAGGCTAGCAAGATTTTGAACTTTAAAAAAAAAGACATGAAATTAAGTTAAGTTCTAAACTAACCAATCCACATTACTAAAAACAAAAACAGTTAACACCCTAAAATTTTAAAAACAAAATACTATCAAGACAACAATCACAACAAAAATAGAATATAAAAATTCAAAACACAACATAAAACATAGTCCATAACATCACATAACTGCATCTTTGGTAGTACTACATCACAGAGTCCATAACAAAACACAAACATAACAATACATCAAACCAAATCAAGTCCAACACATCATTTCTCATCTCTGCTCCTCTCCACTCTCAGAATTGCCACTATACCATTTTTCTTTAGGCTCATAGTCAGGATAATGAGGATATTGAGGAAATACTACTCCTGGGTCACCTCTAATAAGGCTCTCTAGAGCTGGGTATAATTTCTCCTCAAAGTCACTCTTTCTCCTATTATACCTATTTGTATGCTTAGCAAAATGTTCTAGATTTTGAACTTTATCAGGGGTAAAGTGGATATGAGTCATCATCTTCTGTAATAACTGCTCTTGATTCTCAGTTGACTCACCTCAAGATGTAGAAGCACTTGAAGCAGATGGTCTTGATGAAGATGCAACAGAGGTAGATGTAGCAGACATCTCTAATCCATAGCTCTTGGAAAATCCTCCTCTCCAGCCAAAAATTGAATGCTCTGAATAAGTCTTCACATTCACTTTTGTAATGGGCTTCAGAGGCAACAGAACTTCCTCCCAATTATCATACTTTACTCCAGCTTGCTTGCATAAAGAAAATATTAAGGAAGCAGATCCCATACCTGCAGTAGTAGCAGCAGCTGAACTGATGATAGTGTGATGGATCAGTTAATGGGCTTTCCCTCCTGAATACAATAATTCAACGTCGCCTCTCTCTACTCACTTCACTGAGATGATTTGTAGGAAGCAGACGAGCAAATATAAAATAGTGCCAAGCCTTTGATGGTGCACACAACTTTGATGTTAGAAAATTTACTCTCCTCTCATTTGTAATCTTCCAAAGTCCTCTTCCAACAATCAAATAAAATATGATCTCGTTCAATTTCGCTTCTGTAGGACTATAATTTGCATAAAAACACAAAGTCTCTGGTGGTAAATGATAAAACAAGTTGATTACCTCTAGAGTAAGAAGTACCAACTTCCCTCAAACCATAACTCGATCGTCCTCAGCCTTTGGGAGATTTGCATAAAACTCCCTTACAATAGAAATTATAGCGACAACAAAGAAACAACAGAACTGTTCTCACAGTCGGCAGACTATCAGGTCTCCACTTCTCTTCCTTGACTCTTAAAATATTGCTCCTAAATCAATTTTCATGACTATAGAGCGTCACTATATCGATACTGAACTTTTGAACTAAAAAATTTGCTCGAATCAAATGGTCTTTTTCCTTTTCTCCTTTTCATTCTTGGTGCCATTCTACAAATTTGATAAATTCCAAAAATAACTTTAAAAATCAAGTTCAAATCACTAAACTAAACTTCCAAAAGCACTAACTAAACTTCCCAAGAAATTTCCATAGATTTTTCTTCACTTTTCACCATGAATAGTAAATTTTTGAAATCTTCCAAATGTGCAAAAAAATAGTGAAAATCTAAAATTTTTGCATAGAAGTAAAGCTCTTACCTTAAGGAACTTTGATCTAGCAAATCTCACTCGAAAATCCAAAATTTTTGCATATAAGTAAAGCTCTTACCTCAATAAACTTGGATCTAGCAAATCTCACTTGATTCCACCATGAAATCTCCATATTTCACTTGCCTTAGCCCTCAAAATCGCGAACTCAAGTTAGGGAAGATGAAAAGAGACGTTAAAAATGGCATTTTCAGACCAAAAATTCACTTTTAACAGTTCATGAACCGGTGCTTAAGCTCGGGAAAGTAGCGCTTAGGCGCCTACCTCTCGGGTTGGTCACACTTAAGCACGAGATGTGGCGCTTAGGCACCAGTGCACAATTTTTAAAATTTTTAATTATATATAAACTGCACTATAAGCCTAAGTAAACTACCCTTAAATGGTCTCATAGCACTGGTCTCAAAATTCTCCATTAAAATTAATTCAATTCGAGGCTAAAAATAACACAAATTTTCACAAAAAATAACTTATATTAATTTACAAATAAGTACAAACACATTTAACACTTAGTTCTCTCTCCAAATAGTCTTGGATGAGAAAAGTAAGTACAAAACACTTAACACACATTTACAATTAAACACATAAGTGACACAAACACTAAACGAAAACACTTAACACACATTTACAATTAAACACAAAAGTGACACAAACATTAAACACAAGACAACACTTAACACACATTTTACAATTAAACATATAAGTGACACAAACACTAAACACAAGACATAAACACTAACACACTTTAAGTGACACAAACACTAAACCCAAGACATAAACAACTAACACATTAAAACATTACTCCAAACACACAATTCCTAACACTTAACTGAATGCCACTCTTCGTTAGAAGGAATGAATTCTTGTTTCTCAGTAGTCTTTCCAGAAATATAGAGTTGATAAAACGGACAGTGGTGACGAGCTCTAATCCGCTTCTTCTACATAACTGGTATGGTTGAATTGCATCTTAAGTTGCCACCCAAATGTTCTAGATGAGCATGCAATTCAAGCACCTTAGTCTCTAATATAGATATTGTATTCTTCATCTAGTTAATCTTCTCCAATATCCCTTCAATACTAACAGCTAAGAAACCGTTATACATCTCCTGTGCACTTTGACTAATGAACTTCTTCCTCATGGCTTCTTCCTTCTTCTTCAAATCCATCTCCCATGATAAACATTTTCTCTAAATCTCTCTCTTTCTTAGACTTTTAGGGCTAAAAATAATCCGGGGTGAAGTACATTTTCTCTAAATCTCTCTCCTTCTTAGACTTTTAGGGCTAAAAATAATTCGGGGTGAAATTCTTTCACAAACCTCTTCTATTTATAGGCCTAATTCTCCTCACAACTTCTAGGCATGACAAGAAACTGCCAAGACACCTTTATTCCAATTAAATTGTAGTTACACTTTCTCGAAATTGAAATTTGCACATGTGATTAAATTTTCACGCTTAAGCGCCGGATCTGGCGCTTAAGCGCCAATGCACATTTTTGCACCAGTCATCCAAATTTTCATTCTAACATGTCTAGGTCACTAAATAAAGTTTAAAAATTATTGCTAGAACATAATAAACTCAAAAGTACTACCCCAAATTTCTTAATCATACTCAAAACAACAATCAAAGCAAAAATACACTAATAATTATGAGTTGTATCCCACAAAGCGCTTGATTTTACATCGTCAGCCCGAGTAACTAGTGCTCATTCTTGTTGACCCAACATCATTACATCATTATATTTATGTTGATCCCCTACATAATAAGGTTCAGTCTATGTCTATTCACTTTACAACTTTTCTCAGAATCAAGATCTTTAATATCCACAGCTCCATAAGGATAAACTTTTATCACAATAAATGGGCCCATCCGGAAATAATCTTAACCTTGCATTATATAGCAAAACTGGTTGCCCTGGATAAAAATTTTTAGTAAAAATCTTTCAATCAAGCCAGATTTTCATCTTTTCTTTAAAAATCTTAACACGCTCATAAGATTCATTCCTTATCTATTCAAGCTCATTTAGTTGCAACAATCTTTTCTCACGAGCATCTTTTAAATTATGATTGAACTCTTTAATAGCGCAATATGTTTTATGCTCTGGTAAGTGACAAGCTTTCCCAAATATTAGCCTATATGGGGACATTCCTATAGGAGTTCTATGGCAAGCTTTCCCAAATATTAGCCTATATGGGGACATTCCTATAAGAGTTCTATATGCAGTCCTATGACCAATCCATTTTTGTTGGATTCACAGATTTTTCCATAATTCTTTTAATTTCCTGATTAGATAATTCAGCCAAACCAAATTTTTCCATAATTCTTTTAATTTTTTGATTGGATAATTCAGCCAAACCACTTGTCTGAGGAGTTGGATTCACAGATTTTTCCATAATTCTTTTAATTTCTTGATTGGATAATTCAGCCAAACCACTTGTCTGAGGATGATAAGCCGATTGGATAATTCAGCTAAACCACTTGTCTAAGGATGATAAGCAGTAGCAATCCTATGATTTATATGATATATCTTTAATAATTTCTCCATAATGGCATTTTTGAAATGACTTCCCCCATCTGTAATGATAACTCTCGGTATCCCAAATCTACAAAATATGTTTTTTCAAAAATTTTGCAACACTTTGAGCATCAGATCGAGGTAAAGCAATAGTTTCTATCCATTTGGATACATAGTCCACTACTAACAGAATATATAAATTTTTGAAAGATCGTATAAATGGTCCCATGAAATCTAATACCCAAACATCAAATATTTCAACTTCTAGCATATAATTGAGGGGCATCTAATTTCTCTTAGAAATATTGCCTACTCTTTAACATCTATCACAAATTTTGATATAAGCATTAACATCTCTAAAAATTATGGGCCAATAAAATCCAGATTGTAGAATTTTGTATGGTGTTTTATCAACACCAAAATGTCCCCCAAAATCAGAATTATGACATTTTTGGATAATTTCATGAGTTTGTACTAATGATACATATCTTCAAATGATCAGATCCTTTCCTTGTTTATATAAATATGGGCATCACAAAAATAAGTCTTAGCTTCAGAAATAAATTTTCTCGTTTGTTTGTATGTCATTCCATAGGGTTTAAGATCACTAACAATATAGTTCACAATGTCGGCATACTACAGAACACACCACTCATTTACAGTGAACAATTTTTCATCTAGAAAATGTTCATTAAGTTTTTTTTTCAAAATAGAGTGGTTTTTCTCAATTCAAATCTGGATAAATGATCAGCAATTTGATTTTCAGTTCCCTTCCAATCTACTATTTCAAAATCAAGTTCTTGTAAAAGAAGAATCCATTATATAAGTCTCGGTTTAGTATCCTTCTTTTTCATTAAGTACTTAATAACAAAATGATCTATATGCACTATGCAATGAGTTCCAATCAAATATTGTCTAAATTTATCAAAGGCAGATAATATTGCTAATAACTCTTTTTTAGTTGTTGTATAATTAATTTGAGTTTCATTAAGAGATTTACTAGCATAGTAAATAACTTTAAAAATTTTATCAAATCTTTGTCCTAAAACAACTCCAATAGCATAATCACTTGCGTCACACATAAGTTCAAAAGGTTTTTCCCAATTTGGTGAAACTATAATTGGTGCAGTGATTAATTTTTCTTTTAATAATTTAAAAGCTTTTAAGCATTCCTCATCAAAATTGAAAATTACATCTTTCTCCAGTAATGGCATAAAGGCTTAGCAATCTTAGAAAAGTCCTTATTTTATCGCCTGTAGAATCCAATATGTCCTAAAAAACTCCTAATTTCCCTTACATTTGTTGGATAAGGTAAATTAGCTATCACTTGAATTTTAGCAGGATCTACTTCCATAACATTTTTTGATATTTGATGACCTAATACAATTCCTCCTACTACCATAAATTGGCATTTTTCCTAGTTAAAGACTAAATTTGTCTCTTCACAGCGCTTAAGGACTTTAGAAAAATGTTCTAAACGTGAGTCAAATGAAGTTACAAACACTGAAAAGTCATCCATAAAGACTTCAATCCCTTTTTCAATACAAAAAATTGCCATCATACATCTTTTAAATGTAGCAGGGGCATTACATAAACCAAAGGACAGATGTTCCAAACACTGAAAAGTCATCCATAAAGACTTCAATCCCTTTTTCAATTAAATCACAAAATTTTAATCATACATCTTTGAAATGTAGTAGGGGCATTATATAAACCAAATGACATTCTTCTAAAAGTAAAAGTACCATAAGGGCTGGTAAATGTTGTTTCTCTTGATCCTCAAGAGATATTTGAATTTGGTGATAATAGGTATATCCATCCAGAAAACAAAAGTATTTATGCCTGGCAAGTCTATCCAACATTTGATCTAGAAAGGATAGTGGAAAATGATCTTTCCTAGTGGTAAGATTTAATTTTCTATAATCAATGCATATTCACCACCCTATAACTTGTCTAGTAGGTATTACTCATTATGTTCATTTAAAGTTACAGTTACTCCTTTTTTAGGAACACAGTGAATTGGACTAACCCATGCACTATCTAAAATAGGGTAGATAATTCCACCATCTAACCACTTTAAAATTTCTTTCTTATCAACCTCTTTCATAACAGAAATTAATTTCCTTTATGGATCAGCCCTGAGTTTGCAGTTTTCTTCCATATTAATTCTATGAATACAAATGAAAGGACTGATTCCTTTAATATTAGCAATTGTTCATCTGAAGGCTTTCTTAAAATTTTTCAGAATTTTCATCAACTTTTCTCTTCTTTCTTTGTTAAGTTCAAGAAAATTTTAACAGGTAAAGTAGCAGAATCTCCTAAAAAGGCATATTTTAAATGTTCAAGAAGTAATTTCAACTCAAGTTATGGAGGTTTTTCAGTAGATGAACAAAATGATTTATCTTTGTCTATCATGTCCAAAATTTCAAAACTTTCTTGAACATAACTTGAATCTTCCTTAAATAGGTTTACATATTGATCTAATTCCTTTTCTTGCTCATCTTCCAAATCTTTTTCTTCAGATTTTTCTTCATAAGTAGTCTTGAAATGGCATTCACTCAGATATCTTATAACATCCATTCTATAGCATTCATCATCTTTACCTTTTGCAGGGTATTTCATTGATTTTGAAATATTAAAAGTAACAATTTGATCATTGACGCACATTGTTAATTCCCCTTTCTGCACATCTATCATTTCTTTTCCTGTGGATAGAAAAGGTCTCCCCAAAATGATAGGTATCTTTTTATCTTCCTCCAAATCTAGCACAATGAAATCAACAGGAAAGATAAATTGATCCACTTTCACTAGGACATCTTCTAGTAGCACAATGAAATCAACAGGAAAAATAAATTGATCCACTTTCACTAGGACATCTTCTATAAACCTCCTTTAGGGTATGTTATCGAACGATTTGCTAACTGCAGAGTTACAGTAGTAGGAGTTATTTCTCCTAATCCCAATCTTTTAAATATTGATAATGACAAAAGGTTAATGCTTGCACCTAAATCGCATAAAGTTTTCCCATAAAATCTGTCTCCTATTGCACATGGAATTGTAAAGATACCAAGATCTTTAAGCTTTTTAGGAAGTTTCTTATGAATTATAGCACCACACTCCTCAGTAAGTGCAACAGTCTCATTATCTTCAAACTTCCTTTTTCTATTGAGAATATCCTTCATAAACTTTTCATACTTGACATTTATTCTAAGGCTTCAGCAAATGGAATATTGATTGTAAGCTTCTTAAATATTTCCAAAAACATTTGTTCTAAGGCTTCACCAATTGGAATATTGATTGTAAGCTTCTTAAATATTTCCAGAAATTTTAAAAATTATTTATCCAACTTCTGTTGTCGAAGTCTCCGAGGAAATGGAGGTGGTGAGTTTTCTAAATCAATTTTCGATGGAGAAATAGGTCTTTCAGAATCTTTCGGAGCGTTCTCTTTTGATTCTTCAACTTCTTCTGTCTCTAGTAAAATCTCTTTTTGAACCCACTTTCCAACTCTCTTCCGCTTCTAAGTTGTACGACTTTGACTTGCTCTTTATTATGGTTTTTTTTATTTTATTCAGTATTACCTAGGAAGTGTTTCTTGGGATCTATTACCTAATGAACTTGCAATTTACCCAAGTCGATTCTCAATATTTCTAATTGCAGCTCCTTGACTTTGTAACTGATTACCCATTTGTACCACCACTTCTTCTATAGAAAACTTCTTATCCTTAAATTGTGTATTATTGTTGATTCCTGGAGGATAAGTAGATCTATAATTATTATTCCCTTGGTTGTTCCAGTTTCCCAATATGTTTACTTGGTTGTTCCCCCATTGCTGATTAATACCACCCGAATTGTTATTCCATTTAAAGTTGGGATGCTTCTTCCAACATGAATTATAATAATTGGAATATGGGTTATTCTGCTTATTATTTATGACATTTAAAGTCTCTAATGATATTTGAGAATCTACCATTTGGCCTAATGAATTCTCTTTAATCATGGAAGTTGGTTGAGAAAAATTCATTTCTAAATTGGTCTAAGTTCCTTGAAATTGTAGCAACTTGATTTGCTAACAGAGTAAAGGTATCAGTTTCATGAATATTGGCTACTTTCTTTGGATTCACGATCTTAGAAGGCCATTGAAAATTATTGGTAGCCATCTCTTCAATTAAAGCATAAGCGTCATGAAATGGTTTTAACATCAATGAACCACCAGTAGAGACATCGATAATAGATCTAAGAGAACCAATTAATCCATTATAAAAGGTTTGAATTATTCACCAATCTGGTATAGCATGGTGTGGAAACTATCTTAAGGGTTCTTTAAATCGTTCCCATGCTTCATAAATAGATTCACCTTCAAACTAATTAAAAGATGTAATATCATTTCTAAGCTTCATAGTTTTTTATGGTGGAAAATACTTAACAAGAAATTTTTGTGTTAAATCACCCTAAGTTCTGATAGATCCAGGTGCTAAAGAATTCAACTACATCTTACCATTATCCCTCAGTGAGAAATGAAATAACTTAAGTATTATGACATCATCTGAAACACCATCGTTTTTAAATGTAGCACACAATTCTAGAAGATTAGTAAGATATAAATTTGAATCTTCAGTTGGTGATCCCCCAAACTAATTATTTGATACCATTTGGATAATAGCAGGTTTAAGTCAAATGAGTTAGCCACTACAGTAGGTTTTTGAATACTACAATGAAGTTCATCTACAGTAGGGTTGGCTAATTAACTTCTAGGTAGGTTTTTGAATACTATAATGAAGTTCATCTACAATAGGGTTGGCATAATCTCTTAAAAGTCTAAAGTCTTTATGAATTTCAGCATTTTGATTATTTTGGTTTGCAATTTCTATAATTTTTTTGGATTTTTCAAGATTTTTAATTTTTTTAGTTTTTATGATTTTTCTAATAGCTCTTTCTAATTCAGAATAGTAGAGCACTAGTCCTTCCGAACCTGAACTACACATACACTAACATAAAATAAAATAAAATAAAATAAAACATTCAAAATAAGATACAATATTTAAAGTTTATAAAAGACTTTCTAAAAATAGAAATTTACTTAGTTTTTTATCCCCGACAATGACGCCAAAAACTTGATCTTGACTTAATGCTTACGCACAGTATAACAATAGTTCTGATGGTATTTTTCACTTATATTTCCTAATTTTACAAAAAAAAACCAAAAACTTGATCGTAAAGAAAAATAAGAATTTAACTTTTTAATTTATATATATTTATATTTGGATACTACGCAAGTATACGTATCGTTATCAAGTAATATAGGAATTTTTTATTAAGACCTGAATATCGAACCCACAGGGAAGATTATGCAATATGCACTTTTTAGAAAGTTTTTCTATTTTTAAAAAGATAATTACTTATACTAAAAATGATTTTTGGTGAAATTTAAAATTTAAATATTTTTGGTATTTTTGATATTTTAACGAAACAGTAACAACTTAAAAAGATAACTAAAGTTTTTGTAGAAGAAAAGTACTTAATATGAAAATATCTTTCTTCTTATCATGAATCAGTAATAAGTATAGGAATTTTGTTGTGGAAGTATGCAAATTGTGTTGTGCTAAATAAGAGTAATAATATTCTTTACCCTTACTAGAGATGCTATAAATAATATTTGTTCATTTAAAGTTTGAATAGTTCTGAAGACCGGCTATGCAAGAAAGATACTAGCTCTCACTCTAGAGTTCCCTCGATTCCCTCCACGTAGGGGCTAACATTCTTGTATCAGAACTTAAAACAATAAACCAAGGGGGCTTTAACCTGTCACTTTAAAGTTCTCTAACTCTACACCCATCAATGAATATTTCCCTACTTATTTACACTCAATCATATGAACTATGTTCTCATTCATACAACCACATGTGATTCTTTCCAATTGTTGACTGAGACAATATCAGCCCGGTTCTTACATGTTCTCACAGCAAATTTTAACATCTGGGTTAACCAAATTAAGAAGTAAATGAAGTGAATGGATTTAAATCATCATAACTTCTTCCAACATTAAAGATCAATATTCTCTACAACTTCCATCCAAAAGTTAATTACTTATCATTTTAAGAAGAAAGATAAAGAAAACTACTCAGAATCCATANTAATATTTGTTCATTTAAAGTTTGAATAGTTCTGAAGACCGGCTATGCAAGAAAGATACTAGCTCTCACTCTAGAGTTCCCTCGATTCCCTCCACGTAGGGGCTAACATTCTTGTATCAGAACTTAAAACAATAAACCAAGGGGGCTTTAACCTGTCACTTTAAAGTTCTCTAACTCTACACCCATCAATGAATATTTCCCTACTTATTTACACTCAATCATATGAACTATGTTCTCATTCATACAACCACATGTGATTCTTTCCAATTGTTGACTGAGACAATATCAGCCCGGTTCTTACATGTTCTCACAGCAAATTTTAACATCTGGGTTAACCAAATTAAGAAGTAAATGAAGTGAATGGATTTAAATCATCATAACTTCTTCCAACATTAAAGATCAATATTCTCTACAACTTCCATCCAAAAGTTAATTACTTATCATTTTAAGAAGAAAGATAAAGAAAACTACTCAGAATCCATAGAGAAAATAAAACCACAC
Organism: Phalaenopsis hybrid cultivar; assembly: GCA_002079205.1. Taxonomy (NCBI): domain Eukaryota; kingdom Viridiplantae; phylum Streptophyta; class Magnoliopsida; order Asparagales; family Orchidaceae; genus Phalaenopsis; species Phalaenopsis hybrid cultivar. Next base: position 140,509 of record JXCR01141043.1, read on the forward strand.
TTTATTTTAAAAGAAGAAATCATTGTCAAACTGACAACAAGTCTCGATTAAAACCAAAAGTATTCTAAAACAAAAAGATAAAAACTTATCTCAAGTCCTCCACCAAACTCTTAATGTTCCTTTGAATCTCTTCTCTTTTACAATCACTTAAAACAAAATAACAAAAAGGATAAAGTAAATAAAAAGTGGTTCCTGAAAATCTCTCTGAACTATCCCTAGAGAAGAAATTTCAAAACTTGCCAATATTTTCTGGACTCTTTTCTAAGTCATCTCTTCTTTCTTTTATAGTTTTCCAAGTGGTGCCTTTACATCTCTTCAAAATGTGTCTTGATTCAATGTATTTGCCCAACAGATGCATCCTTTCATGTTAATTTTTTTCCATGGTGGTTACAACCACCTATTAAGCCAATGGTTGCCTAAAAAACCTCTTAAAAATTCGTGAAAACTGATTTTACTCATCTAGTAACTGTTTAATCGGCGCTTAAGTGCTGGATCTAACACTTAGGCGCCAAAACTCTTTTGCACAATTTTTCACCTTTTTGCTCCAAATTTGATCCTTTTTCACTCCTTTAAGCATTTTTTTCCATTTGTACTTGTATATACAAGAAAAACACACAAATAACTTCCATTAAAGCGTAATATCTCAAAAATAGGTAGAAAAATGTGTCTAGAAATGCTATATATTTTTTTTCTATGACTAACCCTGGTGGCGAGATTGAGAGGTTATTTCTCGGCATAAATTGGGAATGATTTTACTGCTTCATTGCAGTAGCTATTGTGCCAATGAAATGAGAGTTTTATGCCAAGTTGAGATTGACTGATGAAGATCACATTCTCGTTAGAGGTAAGCAAGTTGAATTTACTACAGAAAGGATCAATGCTTTTTATGGGTTGAGGAATGTATTTATTTGATGAATATGCTGCATTTGTGATGACTAATTCATCACTAGATGAAGTGATTGCCTTTCTAACTGATGGAAAGGAAGAATGGAGGATTAAAAATAATAAGATAGTTAACTTCTTCACTTCCATGTTGACTAGTCAGTCAAAGGTATGACACCACTTCATTTCTGTTAGATTACTACCAACAAATTATTTGACCAATGCAACAAAGGATAAAACTGTATTAAAATATTGCATTCAGAACATGAAAGCAATAGATGTTGGTGCTCTTATAATTCATCATGCATGGATTATAGCTAAGAGCTTTACGACTAGTCGTTTGTGTTTCCCTGCCCTGATTTTCACTCTTTTTGAGCAATCAAGAGTAGAGTCCCATAACAATGAGGAAAGGTTACAACCACAAAATCCTATTGGGAAGCATATGATTCAGAGAGTTGAATCATTTGTTGAATCTAGGGGGTGGAAGAAGCAATAGACCCTCTACATCATCTGTAGGGGCATCTACTTCTCGCTCTGCATCACTAGAAAATATTATGGGCCAACTCATGATTCAACAATTGGATATAGTAAATATTCAGACTCAAATTGGAGAAGTTGGAGCAAGAAATTCTTATAATGATATGAATCAGCAGAGGAGAGTTCAACATGATATAGCTTTTGAAGATGTTATGGTAAGATATCTTAGGGGTGAATACAATGTGGAATTTCATATATGCCCCAGTTTTACACCTTATGCTCCCATTCATGAAGAAGAGGAATAAGAAGAAGAAGAAGAAGAAGAAGAAGAAGAAGAAGATGAAGAAGAAGAAGAAGATGCTGATGATGAGGAAGGCGACGAAGATTGATATACTCATGAGTTAGTTTATTTGTTTCGTTGTTTGTTTGTTTGTTTGTATGTTGTTTGAATGTTATTTGGTTGGCAGTTGAAACTGTAGTAGTCAAAACTTTTATTTTATTTTGTGGATTTAAAATGGTAATAGTAACTACAGATTTTTACTTTTTCCTACATTTTTAGTATTTTCAGTTTTTGACTCTATTTTTAATTCTCAATAAATTCTTTAGAACATATTATGTCTCATTTAATGTTTTGAAGCCTGTATGTTTTTTTAAAGTTAGTACCTACAATATACTAGAGCCCATTTTTATAATAAAAAATCTTCTACAAGTTAGTTTATATTTTCATGCATTTACTGTTTCCTTCATCAAATAAATTTTGTGCTGAAACATTTTTAAAATATTTAAAAATTTAAGTTTAGGGGGAAGAAAATTTTCTTTTAAAAAGAAGCAAACTAAATTTTATTTGTCATTAAATATTAATATTTTTAAAATTAATTTAACATGAAGTGAGATATTAATATTAAACTTTAAATGACTATACTTAAGTTTATGAATATTATGGTAAATTTAGGTAAAAGTTTTTAATAATGAAGGTTAATTCTAAAGTTAAAGATATTTGGTATGATAAGATAAGACTAACTTTTTCTATTTGAAGTAAAGGAATTTGTATTTCTGAAGTATTAAGGAATTTTAGAGTTTCATGTAAGAAAAAAAAAGAAACTTTATGAAAATCATAAACTAATATGAATTTATAATGTGAAGGAAGGTAAGGAGTTTTGACTTGAAGAAGAGGATAGTGAAGTTCAAAACTATTAAAGGTTATCCAGATATAGTAATTCTCATTTGAAAAAGAGAAAGGAAAGAAAAGATTGAAAAGATCCTAATAGAAAGAAAGAAGATAAAAGTAAAGAAAAAAAAAAGAAAAGAAAAAGAAAAGAAAAGAAAAATAAGTGAGGAGAGGCTGGAGGAGATGTCTAATAAATAATTGGCTTCACTTGAATCAACTAAAGGAAAAAGCTTTATTACATTGTCTAAATTTATATTAGATTATTAGTAGCATTGTAAATTTTTCCTGAAGTTCTTTTTATATGAATATTCTAAATATCCTTGATATAACAAATTGTAATTCTTCTTGAAATGAATAAAGGTTCAGAAGTCTTAAAATTTACTACTAAGTACTCTTAGACTTAGAATTTGAATCTAAGTTATTAAAGATTTTTTTAATCTTTACTATTTATTGTATTGAACTAAAGTATAGAAGTTATAAGTTAGTCTTTTTTATCCTTCTCCCTACTTTGAGATACGGTTTTGTGAAGAATTGATTTTGTTTTATATGGTTTTAGATGTCAATAATTTGTGATGATTTGAACTCCGATCATCATTTACTTTCGATCTGGCCAATTGAATTGTTAAAATGTGTTGAGAAACATATGTTCCGAAAGGGCTATGATTTCTACAGCATGGAGAGAATCATATTTGATTTCATAGGACAGCATTTCATCCATGAAATTTGGTGCAAATAAATAGGGAAATATATTTTTTTGGATTCATAATTGGAGATTTTATGGTGACAGATTAAAATCGCCAATTTGATCTAGTTAATTAAAAACTAATGTGAGATTGTTAGCCCTCAAGAGAGGGAGTAGTGGCAGCCAGTATCCTCCCAGCCAAACCATGAAATTAGGGACCAAACTTGGGATTAGTTATTGTTCTTTATGCATTTATAAGAGGGTAAAGAATAAGATTGCTCCTATTTGGCACAAAACAATATTTTAAGATGAAGGTGGCGGCTGGACCTAGCAATGCTCCACTAGGGTTTCGGCTGTAATGGAGATGCCTGGTGTTGTTATGGAGCTTGCTAAAAGAGTTGGCTTTCTCTTTAAGGGGTTCCTTAGGCTTGGTTTGAACCTCCAGCACTGTTTCCTTTGGTCTTGTTGGGGGAAGCTGAGGTTTTCTACTGTTTTAGTGAAGGAGTTACTGTTTCATTGGTTAACTGAAGCTGCTAGCCTTCTTACTTCCTTTTAGCTGGTGTTTGTTTTTGGCCTGGGGTCCATCTCTGCTGTATATTTTGTTCTTTCTGTGGTTGGGCTAGGAACTAGCCAGCTTCCTTATTTCCCTGCTTCTTGCCTTTTCTCTGTGTTGGGGGTGCTGGTTTGGTGAACCATGACCACCTTTATTGATCTAGAAACTAATTTACAATGGACTAAAGCCACCTATGCTGGGATGGTAGGAAATCCCTCTTCCCCTTTGTTGGACCCTGATTTACTAGTCTTCCCTCAGAAATTTCATAACACTGCTGCTAGGAGAGGTTCAGCCTCTTGCATTCATCCAGTGGGATCAAAAGATGGGGAACCATCTGCTATTTTCTCTAAAAAGGAGATTGTTGATTTAAACTTGGAGGTTCAATTTACTCTAATTGGGAAATTCAGCTTGAGCCACCCAAAGATGGAACTTGTAAGGAAATATTTTGACTCCTTGAAATTTCAGAGTGGAAGCTAGGTCTGTTGGATGGCAGGCATCTTCTAATCCAACTGACAAAGGAAGAGAACTATGTCGGAATATTTGCCAAACAATCCATCATCATAGCTGGAACAAAAATGAAAATTTTAAAATGGTCACCTGATTATGACCCATCACAAGAACCTCCCACAGTGCATATATGGTATAAGCTACCTAAATTGCCATTGCACCTATTTAAATTGAATGCCTTGTTCAATATTGGGTGCACCTTGGGCACACCTTTGAAGGTTGATGCTGCTACTTTTAATAAAGCCAGACCAGCTAGTGCAAGAATCCTAGTGGAAAGGGATGTTACTCTTCCTAATGTCAAGAGAATCTGGATTGGGGACACTCAGAGGGGGTTTTGGCAAGAAATAATCATGGAGCAAAGACCACATTATTGCCAACATTATAAAATGTTTGGACATACTAAGGAGAGATGTTATAGGTTAAAACCCCCTAATAGAAGGGTTTACCACCAACCTCAGCAAGAGTTGGTTGATGCCAACATCAATCTCCTGGAAGTTGGAAGTAAAGAAGTGCACAAGAAGACCTCTACTGTTGCAGGGACAAATGAGACTCTCATCCAATAGGATCTCTCCTTTGTGGTAGGGATAGTTGGAAATGTTAGCACTGGTGCTGGTCAGAAATCTACAAAGGATAAGAAATTGGAGATCCAATCAGAGGTTGAGACAGTTGGGGAGGTGATGCTTGCTTCCTTATCTCCCATAAATTTAAAGAACCATGTGGTGGATTTAGTGGTGGATTCCCCCAACCAGAAATTGGTAGAAGCAATGAATAAAGAACAGGAGTCAGATTGGCAAATTCAGAAAACTAAAAAGAAAAAGAACTACAAATCAGAAGGACAAGACCTTAGAAAAAGAAAGGAGCTTCAAAGTTTGGAGGTTCCTATCAATCAGATAAAAAAGGCTCTAACAAAACTAGAGGGAGGACTAGGTCCAGGTCTCAACCTTATTCTTCTCTCCCCTCCCCATGATCAACTTGCTGTGCTGGAACATAAGGGGGATTGCCCACCCCGTATCCTTAAAAAGACTCAAATATCTAAATAAAAACCATAAATTTTGGTGCATAGCCATTTTGGAACCTATGGTTCATCTCAACACTTTAAAAATTACCAAAGCCTTCCCTGGCTTCAATCTATTCACTAATATCAGCAACAAAATTTGGGTTTTCTGTAGTAAAGAAATGAAGTGCTCTATCTTACTTAACCATGCCCAAATCTTAAATATGAATTTAAGCTTTGTGGACATGGAGGTTTTTGCTTCTTTTATCTATGCATGAAGCTCTAAAGTTGCTAGAATTGATTTGTGGGAATCCCTGCAGCTCATCCAAGGTTCAATTGATAAGGCTTGGCTTGTGGGAGGAGACTTCAATTGCATTTCCTCTCCTGCTGAGAGGAAGGGAGGCAGACCTCCCAACCCCACCAATATATCATTCTTTAATGATAATATCCATAAAAACTGGGTTATTTGATCTGGGGTTCAGTGGTCCTACCTTTACTTGGAGAAGGAAGGACATGTGGGAAAGGTTGGATAGAGTGCTTTCCAATGATAATTGGATCCAAAAGTTTTTTGCAGACATCCATCACTCACTTAAGCCTTGCTGGTTCAGACCACAGGCCTCTACTGATCACTATAGGGAATAAGGTGACAAGCCAGAAAAGCTCTTTCAGATATCTGAATGTGTGGTCTCAACATTTGAACTTCTTGAATATTATTAAAGAACATTGGAAGAATCACCTTCACCCTGACCCCTTCATCAACCTGTGGATTAATCAAAAGAAGGTGGCCAAAGCTCTTAAACAGTGGAGCTGGAACACTTTTGGGGACCTCCTACTAATTGTAGATAAGGCTGAAAAGGAGGTAATTGATCTGGAGGAGGAGCATAGCAAAGGGAGGATTGATGAAGCTGTTCTTCTTGAAGCAAATGAGAAACTCTTAAATGTTGTTCAGTGGCAGGAACAATTCCTACAACAAAAGGCTGTCAAAACCTAATTTACTAAAGGAGATAGAAACACTAAATTCTACCATGCCTGCATTAAATACCAGAGAAAATGTAACACTATACACTCCATCAAGGACCAGAATGGAATTTGGCTCAAGCAGGAGGAGGAAATTGCTGAAAGTGCTGTGCAGTATTGCCACAACCTAATGAATGGGACCAACAATGAAAGAGTGCACATTGATAGCAATTTGTTTGTTGAAAGCAAGCAGTTCACTGCCAATCTGCATTTGAATGATATTCCTGATGAGGAGAAGATTAAAATAGCCTTGAATTCCATAGAAAGCTCTAAATCTGCTAGACTTGGTGGGTTTACTGCAGACTTCTACAAGAAAGCATGGGATGTTATCAAGGTGGAGGTGATCAAAGCTATCCAACACTTTTTCAAAGGTAACTCCCTAGCTAACTATTTCAGCACTTCTACTATTTTATTCATTCCAAAGACCTCTATCAAGGATAGCTGGAATCATTACAGAACTCTGAGTCTTAACAATGTTATAAGCAAGACTATAAGTAAAATTATTGTACACAGACTCCAACCTGTTTCACCTCAACTTGTCAGCAATAACCAAGCTGCTTTTGTGAAAGGCAGAAGCATTGGGGATAACATCCTCCTGGCTCAAGAACTTCTAAAGGATTTGGAGAAACCTTGTAGAGGGGGAAATGCCATTTTTAAGCTTGATTTAAAGAAGGCTTATGACATGGTGAACTGGGATTTCATTATTAAATGCTTGGAGGCAAGGGGTTTTTCCAGGGAGTGCTGTCAGATTATTAAAAGATGGCTTGAGGATAATATAAACTTAGTTTTTATAAATGGTAAAGCTCATGGATTCTTTAAAGCTTCTAGAGGACTCAAACAAGGGGACCCTTTATCCCCAACCCTTTTTATCCTGGTCCTGGACTACTTCTCTAGACTGATTGATTTCAAGGAGAATATAAAAAGTTTCAACACTTATCAAAATAGAGCTAAGATGGATATCAGCCATCTGATCTATGATGATGACATTCTGATGTTTACTAGGGCTACTAAGTCTGCTACCAAGTCCATTATGAAGTGCCTTCAACATTTCCAACAGGTGTCTGGTCTAAAGGTAAACAAGAATAAATGTGAGATTCTGATCAGTAAAAGAGCCTCTCTACCAACCAAACAATGGATGCACACTTACACTGGTTTCTCTAGCTTGAACCTACCTTTCAAATATTTGGGGATTCACCTAATAAGAGGAAGAACAAAGTTGATTCAATTTGATGAGGTTATTGATAAGATAATTTCTACTCTTCAGGGGTGGTCTAACTCTTATTTGTCCAATGGTGGTAGGATCACCCTCCTTAAGAGCATTCTTACCTCTATCCCTTTGTATGTTCTTGAAGTGGATACAATGAAAAGAAGCACCTCTTTGATGCTGGAAAGAACCTTCAACAGAATTCTTTGGGCTGGGAACAGGAAACAAGTGGCTTGGGCAAGCTAGCAAAAAGTGGCTAAACCATGGGAGGCTGGTGGCTTGGGATTTAAAGGTTTGCACCAGATGCAACACATCAGTCTGTGTAAGCTTTGGATTAAACTCAGACAAAATGAAAGCTTATTGGCCAATTTCATGCAGGCTAAATACTGCAAATTTGATCACCCTGGGGAGGTCACTTGGAAGGTGGGTGACTCCAGAATTTGGGTTCAGATGCTTAAGGCCGGATAACACATTGAAAAGTTGCTAAAATGGGAGATGGGACAAGGGGAAATCAATTTTTGGAAAGACAACTGGTGTCCTACTCACTATTTGGAACCTTTGAAGGATGAAAAGGAGGGGGATCTACTGGTCAAGGACTGTTGGGATGGTAATGTTTGGTCTGAGGACATTTTGAGGAGTTTATTGAAGGATCAGTCTGCCAGCTCCATTTATGCTATCTAATTTGATAGAAATAACAATGATCAACTTAACTTGATGAACAGGACCAGGGCTAGTATCTCAAAGGATATCCAGAATAATTTGTACAGCTGGGACACCTGCCAGTGGAATGTTTCCTCTTGCCAAAACCACCTTACCCCTTCCATGTTGTTCTTTTCTTGGATAGCCCTTAATAATTTACTTTCTACTGATGATATCCTGAAACTAAAAGGCTTGAAAGGGCCTTCTAGATGCCATCTATGCAAGTTTGACCAAGATTCCAGGGATCACTTATTTTTTAGGTGCAAATTTGCTAAGGAGGTTTAGAATAGATTGACCTCCCAAATTAATATTAACCTGATAAATATTGGTTGGGATAACATTATAGATTGTATTAAAGATTGGAAAGAGATTAACCTCCTGCCAATCCCCTTCATTGTTGCTTGGCTCATCTAGATGGCTAGGAACATGGCCAAACATGAGGAGAGGTAGGCCAACACTACAAGGGTGATGACTAACTGCTTGTCTTACCTAAATAAGCTGATAAATTGGAGGAAGTTCCCTAAGATCCTGCAGACCATACCTTCCATGGTTGCTACTAATATTAAGATCATCAAGGTTAGATGGGAGAGACCTCCTTACCCTTTCATTAAAATCAATATTGATGGAAGCTACACAAATAAGAGAGCGGTATTGGGGGAATTTTTAGAGATCACACAAGGCATACTTTGCTTTTCTATAAGGCCCCTTATATTGTTGAACATGCCTTGGACACTGAAGCTGCAGCCCTATATTGGGCATTAAAATTTGCTAAGGAGAATAAGTGGAAGTGGATTGTTGCTGAAGTGGACTCCTCCCTGCTGGTGGAGATGTTGAACATTAAGATGTCTTCCCCTTGGCATATTAATCGGTGGATTCACAAGATTAAAAAGCTTAGCCTTGAAAGTAAGATTCAGTTCTCATTTGTGTATAGGGAAGCTAACAGATCTGCAAACTTCCTGGCTATGGAGGGTGCAAATGCTGAGCATGCTGAGGTCTCCACAATCCTCTCCCCCCCTCTCCACTTAATAACTCAGGGGGATAAACTCCAAATTCCTTACCTAAGAGTGCAAAAATGAATGTTGAGACATTGTTTGTGGCCATGATTAGCCCTGGTCTTCCATTGAGGCTGTGCTACTTGTTTGTTACTTGTTTTTTAGTTGTTTTGTCTTGTTTGGGGGTTTACTTGTATTTTCTGCTTTCTTCAGTTTGTT
>JXCR01141044.1:0-28383 GCA_002079205.1 Phalaenopsis hybrid cultivar
AGAGAGAGAGAGAGAGAGAGAGAGAGAGAGATTTGAATTTATATGCTTCATAATAGAAAAATCTCAGCTTAATTGAATATTTTTTAGTGCCAACATAAAAATCAGAGTTTCTGTGCAAGATATGAAAATACATAAGAATTGCGTGATATATGCATAAATCAAAAGTCAAATATTAAGGTCAAATAGAATTGGGGGTAATTTTCCAAAAAATCATTGAAAATGTTACCATAAAAGAGCCCATAACTCCTTTTCTTTTTTTTTTTGGAGTAAAGCACTTTTGAATTACTAATACGTACCATCAGTGTTCAGGCATATATAGAGAGAGAGATTAGACCTATGTCACAAAAAAGCCAAAATTGGATGAGTAAAGCCACTAAAATCTTTTAGGCCAACATAAATATTAAAAATTAGGGTCTGTTTGGGGCAACTGCAGCTTATTGAATAATCTGTTGATAAGCTGATTAAAAATAATCTGCTGATAAGCTAGGTGCGGTAGCTATTACAAATTTTTATTTTTTTTAGAAAAGTTAGGACACTGCCAGAAAGTTGTCACCGCACCTAGATAGGTGCGGTGTGAAAATGCTGTTTTCAGCATTTTGAAAACGCATAAGCTGCCAAAACACAGTTTACCCAAACAGGCCATGTGCGTTTTCAAAACGCCACCGCACCAAATAAACTGCCCCAAACAGAGCCTTAGGCTTCGAGCATGAGAAATTATAAGAAATAGCTGGCGTGCATGTAAATTTTATTTAATTTCATTTCACTTTCTTTAATTGAATCTGTAAAAGCACTCCAAAAAATTAGAGAAAAAAATAGGATTACCATTCAAAAAATCATGGAAGTAGGTGTTACCTCATAGACACCATCATAAATTTTTGTTCATTGCGTGCTTTCAATTTTTGGCCCTTATAATATGAATGTCATAGCAAAAAAATTATACGACAAACAATTTACATGACATAAAAGAGAATTACTACTATGTAAATTAGCTTTTCTTATCATCTGTTTTTATATAGGTACAAGGTATCAGGCTAAGATGGCTCTCCAAGAAAACCCCTGGAATTTCTTATAAAGCAGAAAATAATTACTGTCAAGCAGACTTTTTGCACTTTTCAAGAAAATTATTGAAAAAGTAGCCACCATTAAAAACATGAGCCGACAAGTTTTCTTTTGAATCATTAGGTTTCTTCAGAGAGCAATGCTGATGTATTTAGGGTCTCTTTAGGGCAGCTTATTAATAAGCTGATAAAATTTAGTCTGCTATTTAAAAAGCTGCAGTGGCTATTAAAATTTTTTTGTGGGAAATACCAGACCGCAGCTAGGAAGCTGTCACCGCACCTAGCCAGGAACGGTTACACAGCTTTTTGAAAACGCTGCCTAAACATAGTTTACCCAAACGGGTTTTGAGTGCGTTTTCAAAACGCACCGCACCAAATAAGCAGCCCCAAACGGGGCCTTAGACATAAGTAACTTAGAAATATATATAGAAGTGGACACAAAATGGGAAATTTGAAGCTCATATTGGCCTTAATTCCATCAAAATGTATAAGCATCACATATAAAAGCAGCAATTCCCTGCAGAAGCATAGGCCCTCCNCAACATTGTAAGAAGTTCAACCTTACCCTAGAAAAAGCAGACAAAAATGACATACTCTGACAAAATTGTGGTACCTTACAAAAAACCATTCTGATCCAATTTCGATCCCTACAGAGACTGATGGTACATATGGGGATCGGCATTCTCATATACCACCTTTTTAATACACACACAAACACACACACACGGATATATATATATATATATATAGAGAGAGAGAGAGAGAGAGAGAGAGAGAGATTTGAATTTATATGCTTCATAATAGAAAAATCTCAGCATAATTGAATAATTTTTAGTGCCAACATAAAAATCAGAGTTTCTGTGCAAGACATGAAAATACATAAGAATTGCGTGATATATGCATAAATCAAAAGTCAATCAACAGCTTTCCTCAACAAGTACAATCTAACATTATAAAAAGCTCAATATCACCACTGAAACTTCTTAAAAAGAAACAGAAAAATATTAAGGTAAAATAGAATTGTGGTAATTTTCCAAAAAATCATTGAAAATGTTACCATAAAAGAGCCCATAACTCCTTTTCTTTTATTTTCGAGTAAAGCACCTTTGAATTACTAATACGTACCATCAGTGTTCAGGTATATATAGAGAGAGAGAGATTAGACCTATGTCACAAAAAAGCCAAAATTGGATTAGTAAAGCCACTAAAATCTTCCTGGCCAACATAAATATTAAAAATTAGGTTTTAGGCATGAGGAATTATAAGAAATAACTGGCGTGCATGTAAATTTTATTTAATTTCATTTCACTTTCTTTTCTTGAATCTGAAAAAGCACTCCAGAAAATTAGAGAAAAAAATAGGATTACCATTCAAAAAATCATGGAAGTAGCCGTTACCTCATAGACACCATCATAAATTTTTGCTCATTGCCTGCTTTCAATTTTTGGCCCTTATAATATGAATGTCATAGCAAAAAAATTATACGACAAACAATTTACATGACATAAAAGAGAATTACTACTATGTAAATTAGCTCATCTTATCATTTGTTTTTATATAGGTAAAAGGTATCAGGCTGAGATGGTTCTCCAAGAAAACCCCTGTAATTTCTTATAAAGCAGAAAATAATTACTATCAAGCAGACTTTAGACATACCACCTGAGGTCCGAGTTTGGGGTCTCCATTATCTTGCATCTTTGGCAGACGGATAAATCAAAAACAGGTAAAAAAATAGTAACTTAGAAATATATATAGAAGTGGAAACAAAATGGGAAATTTGAAGCTTATATTCGCCTTAATTCCATCAAAAAGTATAAGTATCACATATAAAAGCAGAAATTCCCTGCAGAAGCATAGGCCCTCCAAGCTGCTCCATTGCCATTGCATGAAAAGAACAAGTCATCATTACCAATGATGTTGAATTTAATCATCTACTTAATCAGAGAGCCAAGGAGAGGGAGAGGGAGAGGGAGAGGGAGAGAGAGAGAGATTCACGAAATTCATAAATATAAACTTGAGTAAGTAATTACCAAATTTGAGTAAGCCAATACCAGTCTTGGAGATGCAAGCAAAGTTTTTCTAATGATTCGAGCACCTATTAATACAATTATGACACTAAATCTAATACTACTAAAATTATGTTCTATGTATTCAGTTTTAGATATACTCAAATGAAGGTCTTTGAACTCTAGAATAGACCTCTTTAATTGAAGATTTTCCTGAACTCTTTCTCTAGTCTTAATCATAAGAAGAAAATCATCAGTGAAAAACATACACCAAGATACATAATCATAAGTAGATCCTCTTTACTCTCTTTATACTTCTCCATCAAACCAATTAATTCCCCTATAATTTGCACTCTCTTGTGCATCAACTTTATTCGTAAAAATGGGGGCCATAATTCTCTTCTTCAACTCCACAAGTATCTTCAAATTTTTTAAATAATATTTAAAAGTTTACTAAAACAAAAAAATTCTCAAATCTCTTAAATATTTCGACTCTTCTATTGGGACACCATCATAATTTCTTTTTCACAAATGCGATAGTAAAAATAAGAATAAATTCTTATTATTAGCGTATATATAATAGGCATCACAGTAAAAATTTAATTTCACAAAAAAATTTCTCCATAAAAAACTTCATCTAAGTAAAACACATTTTAATTTTCATCTTTAAGACATTTACTTGAATTAAATATTTACTTTTATTTTTATTTGTTTCGCTATATATATATATNATTAATCTTTTTTGGAATCTAATCTATTATACAGAATACTAAAAATAAAATTCTTAGCATCACAAATAATTTTCTTAGACTCCCTAAACCCTACAGACCAGATTAAATTTCTTCAATTTTCTAAGCATTCACATTTAAACCAAATTTTATAACAAAACTTTTTATATTTCATCTTTTCTTGCACATTATTATTTCACCATCAACTATTTCTATTTATTAAAACTTTTCCTTTTAATTCTCAGAGTACATCTCTTGTCACTACTTTAATAGTGTTTGCTACTTTATCCTACATACTATTTCAATTTATAAAAACTTTCCCATTTGATTCTGAAAGTACATCTTTTATCACCTGTTTAATAATAATAGTTACTTTATCCCACACAATTAGCTTCTTCATGAATATCTCAAATCTTAAAATCTGAAAGTTTGCTCATAAAAATACATGCACTTGGAGAATCATAACAATAAGTTCTTAAAATTACAATGAAGCATTTTACTCTTCAGGTTATAGTATAAAAAACTAACCATTTATAATTCATATATCTCAGCTTGGCAAATGAGAAAAAAATGAAGCAATATGCATTGGTAGCTAAGTACTTCGCTGGATTCTGAAGAAAAATCAAGAATTTCTTCTCTAGATTTTAAAATCATTAAACCTGCATTAAGATTTAGACATTTTCTGACTTTGTGCCTTTGTCACTAAGCTTACGTATTAGAAAATTCACAATAATAGAAAATTATGAACCTTGGCAAGCAGTGGCCGTTCACCCTCTATAATGTAAAGGAGGGGTCTATTAATAGTTTTTGAGAGAGGAATTTTGAAAAAATTGGCCAAACTCCCAAAGAACTCCATCAGACAGTCCGTGTTAATTCTTTTAACCACAAACCATTTTCAACATTTAAGTGACTAAACAAATTAAAAATTAAATGATCAATGGGCTCGCTGGATTTCTTCCATTAAGCCGCTTGATTCGATTATAAGCATGCCAAATGTAGAGATTATCTGACATTCCCATTAGTACACCAAAATCTTTGACCATACTTCAAATGTTTGATCTGAACTTATTTGGACTCAAATTAGATCACTTTCAATGTAATTAGACTATCACCAAGGTGCTCAATTTTACTATAAATTTGTTGAAATCAAAACTTACATGATCCTGTATTTGATATCTCTTAACCAAAATACATCAAGTTTCGTTATTTGGGTGGTATAAATGTAAAAAATAGAGTTTAGGAGTTAGATATGTAAATTACATAAAATTGATGGCTTAAATGTAAGAAAATAAAATTTCAAATTTTATAGTCAAATCGTTCCGTTTTTGCCGGTTCAAAGCCGGTTCAAGCAAGTTCAATCCAGTTCGATGCGGGGGCAATTTATAAGCTAGCCCGAACCGAACAACGGGTCGGTTCACGATCAAACAAGTTGAAACGGTAGGTCGATCCGGTTTTGTAAACACTGAGTGTGCAGGCATATAGATAGTTCAGAGAAAGGTTTAAAAAAGTACAAGAAACCAATATTAAAACTTAGGCTAAATTGCAAACCACAATCCACTTTAACGGCCCAATTGAAATCTTTAAGGTATAAAGAATTTAGTAACAGGGAACTGGTGTCTATGAATTTCTTTAGCTCCATTAAAAAACAACAAAAAAAAAAAACAAATACATCCACATATTCTTTACCATTGACACTGGATGCAAAGACAAGTCATCCAAGCGGCTCCACCATTGCATGGGAAAGCCAGAAATCCCATAAGCACCATGGAAAATCATCCATGTCAAATGTAATCATCTCCAAATATAAGAGAGAATGAGAGAGGGAGAGGGAGATTTAGGGAATTTATAGAGATAAACTTTCAAAAATGCAATAGAACTAAAGAGGGAAAATAACCTTTTTTGGTGTTTCGAGGGTTTATGACAACTTTGGTGATTCAAGGTTTTATTACAACAAAGTGTTGTAATTATAAATTAAAAATATATAAGTATTCAATGGAAACTATGTAAATACTTTTGTTTTATTTTTGAAAACATGAATAACAGTCTAAAAAACTAAAATCATTCTGTAAAAAGATTCATTCTCACCCTAAAAAATCTAAAAATCATTACGAAAATTACAACCAAACATAAGTGAGAAAACTGTCACAAGGAGGGTGAAGCATCAATCATTTATTTATCAACAAACTGTTCATTTGACAATATATAAAAAAAAAAAACCAATACAGACAGCAGCTATGACTAAATTGTAAGAATCAACAGCTAAAAGGGCTCATTTGGTTGACAGGAGAAAAGAAACCAATACAGACTGCAACTATGACTAAATTGTAAGATCAACACACTTATAAGGGCTCATATAGTTGCTCGAGGATATAGAAAAATGGGAAAGAAATGGGGAATCAGAAGTCAAGTTTCGTCTTTGTTCCATCAAAACATATCCACCTGCCAGTTTTTCCCAGGAACTCATGGAAACAGCGGTTACCCTCAAAATGTAAGGGCCTTCCAAGCTGCTCATACATATATAAGAATTGAGTGGTATGTATGTAAATTTCCCATAGTTTTATTTCACATCCTTTTTTTACAATTTGGATAGACACTTTCAGAAATTACGGGAAAAAATATAGAGCACCATTCAATCCACTTTCACATCCAAATTGGTTGCTTCAAGATATAAAAAAGTTAAAAGAAAACCGAAAACAGTGGCTCAGATTCGCCTTAATTACATCAAAAGTCGGATATACCTAATGTCCTCTACCAATGGCACAAGGATGCAGCGGTTACACTTGAAAGCATAGGTCATCCAAGCTGCTCCTCCATTGCATGAGAGAAGAAAAGATCCCTAAAGCACCATGGACGGGAAAAGATTGTGTTGCATGTTGAATTTAATCATCATCCCCAAATCAGAGAGAAAGAGAGAGAGAGTTGCCTTTACAGCCCACTCAAATTCAAGAAATATGCCCACTGTTTGTTTTTTGAAAAAATATAAAGTAACATTTATGTGCTAGATATGTAAAGTAAAATTTAAACCAAACAGCCCCTTAGATTCGCCACTGTTCTATCACAAAACCACATACATCAACCAGCGAGTGACTCATAGAAGCAGCAGTTACTCTCAAAGGCACAAGCCTTCCAAGCAGATAGATAAATAGAGAGAGAAAGGGGAAGAGAACTAACAAATGTCCTACTTAATAGTATGAATAAAAAACCCCCTGAAATTAATTTCATTTCCTCTTCTTGAATTAAAAAAACAAAGCCTATGAAAAAATTAGGGTAGACGATAAAGAGCATCATTCATACCATTATAGAAGACCAATTAACTAACAAGCATGATCAAAAAGAGGAATGAAAACAGTGAGCAGAATACTAGGAGTTAACTCTGCTCCATCCCGAGGATGAACCTCTAATTTCTTAATCACCAAAACAAAGCGAAATGCAGCAGTTACCCGCCGATGCACGGGACGTCCAAGCTGTTTCGCCGCCATTGGAAGAAAAAAAAAAAAAAAAATCTTAACAGCATTACGATCGCCGATGAAATCGTAATCAGCTGAAAGAGTCGGCCATTTTCACTAGACGCCTCATGCAAAATGAGCAAGGGGATTACCCATTCACGCATGACACCGCGTTTCGCNCAACAAAGCGAAATGCAGCAGTTACCCGCCGATGCACGGGACGTCCAAGCTGTTCCGCCGCCATTGGAAGAAAAAAATAAAATAAAATCTTAACAGCATTACGATCGCCGATGAAATCGTAATCAGCTGAAGGAGTCTGCCATTTTCACTAGACGCCTCATGCAAAATGAGCAAGGGGATTACCCATTCACGCATGACACCGCGTTTCGCTCCTCTGAAGTAAATTTTTGGGAGGATCCAACGGCAAAGAGGGCCACGGCGAACTTTACCTCAATATTAATATTAGATAAAAATCTATTACAAATAAATATATAATTGAAAAAATTCTAATTAATCAAATATTATTAAATAATAAATCAAATAAATTTATAGTGTTATATTTTCATNATCGCCCGGGGAGGGGGGACCATTTGGATCCAAAGTAATCAGCTGAAGGAGTCGGCCAATTTCTCTAGACGCCTCATGCAAAATGAGCAAGGGGGTAAGGATTACCCATTCACGCATGACACCGCGTTTCGCTCCTCTGAAGTAAATTTTTGGGAGGATCCAACGGCAAAGAGGGCCACGGCGAACTTTACTATTAATATTAGATAATTAAAATATATTACAAATAAATATATAATTGAAAAAAAATTCTAATTAATCAAATATTATTAAATAATAAATCAAATAAATTTATAGTGTTATATTTTCATATTTTCTTTTTATAAGGGTAATCCCCTAGTCAATTGTGATACTTTTTATTTTTTATTTGATTTTGTTTTATTTAGATCTTGATCTATGCCTGATTTAATCAAGATAAGGTTGTTTAAAAAATATTCTGATGCGTAAATGCCCTTATCTAGGGTTGTCAAAATGGCTCGTTGTTCGCGAACAACTCTTATTCGGCTCGGTCACTAAGTTAATGAGCCGAACACAAACAACACGAACAAAAAATTATTCATTTGTGCTCAGCTTGTTTCGGCNAAAAAAATATTCTGATGTGTAAATGCCCTTATTTAGGGCTGTCAAAATGGCTCGTTATTCGCGAACAACTCGTGTTCGGCTCGTTTACTAAGTTAACGAGCTGAACACAAACAACACGAACAAAAAATCATTCATTTGTGCTCAGCTTATTTTGGCTCGAAATACTACTAATCAATTATATATATATAATCTATTTTTGATGAGTAATATTTTAAAAAAAATTTAATTGACTGCAAGACTATAAAGATTTATAATCAATTATAAGTAATAATTAAGAAAATAGAAAAAAAAAAATAAATTTGATTCAAATGCTGTTTTAATATAAACAATAATTTTTAAATCTTACCCCAATCCTTAACATCTTATGGAAACGACTCTTTGTTCGTGAACGGCTTGTGTTCAGCTCGCTAAGTAAACGAGTCGAACACGAACACACTTTTTGAGCTCAAAATATAGTGTTCCGCTCATTCACACCCCTACCCCTATCAATATCACACACACACACACACACACAATGAGGAAGAATTTGACTTATAATCGGAAAAACCATCCCGACTCCTAATAATATGTTATCATGTGTGCTATATCAGGCCCACTTTATAAAATAGAACATCAGACACCGCAGTAACTTTGGAATAACACCGGTTATTTCTAAATTATTTCTGGATTATTCAAGTGAAGCACACCTATATACACCGCAGTAACTTTGAAATAACACCGGTTATTTCTAAATTATTTCGAGATTATTAAAGTGAAACACCTATATGTTCTAAAAGTAAATGCATAACAATTGTTTGGTATATGTAAATCCTTCTCATTTAAGTCTCACTTCCTAAAAGACCTAATTGATTCATTCAAAAGATAAGCCTAAACAAACATTAAAAAGCGAGTGCAATATAAATTTTAAGTAATAAAAAAACACAAACAACTCCATTCATATGCCCAGTAATAAGAGTAATAACCCATAGATTCCCACATTATGTTCATTTCTAGAAAAATGCCTACAATCCATTTTGGATGAAACTACACCTAATAAAACCACCTCAAATAATCAGGGGCTAATTCTTCGAATTCAGGCCCTCAAAAACCTGCATAACAAACATATTGGGCAATTTCCATGCATATCACAAAAATTTTATATATTTACATATCTAACACGCAAACTTTGATACCACATATCATTGTTAGAAATTCAATATACAAACAGAATTTTCAATGCAGGAAAAAAAAAAGGATCAATCAGATCTGTGGTAACTTTCTAGTAAGCTAATAAATCAGCTGCCACAAAAAACCATTAAACTAAAAAACAGCTGTTCTTTAGACTTTCTGTTTCGTTCGTCTGGCCGAACACCTAAATTCCAGATAGAACCTTATCATATTTGACAGTAAATGGCTCATAAAAGTAAAAAAATTGGATAAAGGAAGCCAATATATTCTTTCAAACCAATATATATATATATATATATTAAAGTTTAGATGTTAAAAACATAAATATATTATGGAAACAACAGTTATCCTCATATAAGCCCTCATAGGCACGGACTGTCGAACAATCTGCTTCATCGCCATTGCATGAGATAGTAGAAATCTACAACTTGCACCAATATATACTAAAAACAAATAAAAATGGGAGAATGGACGCTCAGATTAACTTTGTTCCATCAAAACAAATATACACTTTAAGAGGTCATTCAGTTGCTTGAACATATAAAAAATTGGAGAATCAACAAGTCAATTTTTCATTAAAAAATGGGCTTGGAATCTTTTTCATTAAAATAACAGGCTGATCCAACCACCAATTCTCAGTCAATGACAATGGAAGTAGCTGTTACCAAACAGCAGATGCACAGGCCATCCAAACTACTCCATTGCCACCGGATGATAACAAAATGCATCACTGAATCAGCATCTAATGAAGTTCTGCTTTACCATAGGGTTGGTAAGATTCTCTTTCATGATAGATTTCATCATCGCCCAATACATAAAGGGAGAGAAGATAGAAAGTGAGGTGTGGAGATGCTCGAGTGATTCATAGTGATGAAAATTAGGTGAGAAATTCATTAGTGTACATGGAATTGCATGGAGTTGCTAATAAGATATGGATGGCAGAAAGAATAAACCATACAATAAATGTGAGATTAAAAAAAAAAATTGATATTTGTTTCCATATATTTAGGACAAAATGGAGGGCAAACTAGATTTAAGATTCTGTAGGATTTAAAAAATGTCACCTTCGCTGTTTGACAAGATGCAGATCAAATCCCGCTTAAAAGCTGCACAAATCGTGTTACCACAAAGCTCATGAGGAGCTCCATTTAGCAGCCTAAAGATAAAAAAATAGTGCAGAAAGAAATTGGAAAATTGGTGGCTGATTGAACTTTTATTCAATTTTCANCGGGTAATCCCCTAAGGGGTCATTTGTGATACTTTTTATTTTTTATTTGATTTTGTTTTATTTAGATCTTGATCTATGCCTGATTTAATCAAGATACGGTTGTTAAAACATTCTGATGTGTAAATGCCCTTATCTAGGCCTGTCAAAACGGCTTGTTGTTCGCGAACAGCTCATGTTCGGCTCGTTCACTAAATTAACTAGCCAAACACAAACAACACAAACATAAATTTATTCCTTTGTGTTCGGCTCATTTTGGCTCGAAATATTACTAATCAATCATATATATATATATATTATATCTATCTTTGATGAGTAGTATTTAAAAAAAAAACTTAATTGACTGCAAGGCTATAAAGATTTATAATCAGTTATAAGTATTACTTAAGAAAATAGAATAAAATTTATTAAATTAGATTCAAATGCTGTTTTAATATAAACAATAATTTTTAAATTTTACCCCAATCCATAACATCTTATGGAAACAACTCTTTGTTCGTGAACGGCTCGTGTTCCGCTCGCTAAGCAAACAAATCAAACACGAACACACCTTTTGAGCTCAAAATAGTGTTCGGCTCATTCACACCCCTACCCCTATCAATATCACACACACACACACACAATGAGGGAGAATTTGACTTGCAATCGGAACAACCGTCTCTTGACTCCTAATAATATGTCGTCATGTGTGCTATATCGGGCTCACCTTAAAAAATAGAACATCAGACACCGCAGTAACTTTGGAATAACACAGGTTATTTCTAAATTATTTCGGGATTAATAAAGTAAAACACATGTATGTTCTAAAAGTAAATGCATAACAATCGTTTGGTATATGTATATCCTTCTCATTTAAGTATCACTTCCTTCTCTTAGATAAGATAAAAGACGTAATTGATTCATTCAAAAGATCGTGGAAGAGCAATTACTACAATAATGCTCAACACAATTAAGCCTAAACAAACATTAAAAAGCGAGTGCAATATAAATTTTAAGTAATAAAAAAACACAAACAACTCCATTCATATGCCCAGTAATATGAGTAATAACCCATACATTCCCACATTATGTTCATTTCTAGAAAAATGCCAACAATCCATTTTGGACGAAACTACACCTAATAAAACCACTTCATATAATCAGGGGCTAATTCTTCGAATTCAGGCCCTCAAAAACCTGCATATCAAACATATTCGGCAATTTCCATGCATATCACAAAAATTTTATATATTTACATATCTAACACCCAAACTTTAATACCATATATCATTGTTAGAAATTCAATATACCCACAGAATTTTCAATGCAAGAAAAAAAAAAAAACAATCAATCAGATCTGTGGTAACTTTCTAGTAAGAAAATGAATCAGCTGCCACAAAAGACCATTAAACTAAAAAACAGCTGTTATTTAGACTTTCTGTTTCGTTCATCTGGCCGAACACCTAAATTCCAGACAGAACCTTATCATATTTGACAGTAAATGGCCATAAAAGTAAAAAAATTGGATAAAGGAAGCCAATATAATCTTTCAAACCAATATAAATATTAAAGTTTAGATGTTAAAAACATAAATATATCATGGAAACAACAGTTATCCTCATATAAGCCCTGATAGGCACGGACTGTCCAACAATCTGCTTCATCGCCATTGCATGAGATAGTAGAAATCTACAACTTGCACCAATATATACTAAAACAAATAAAAATGGGACAATGGACGCTCAGATTAACTTAGTTCCATCAAAACAAATATACACTTTAAGAGTTCATTCAGTTGCTTGAACATATAAAAATTTGGAGAATCAACAAGTCAATTTTTCATTCAAAAATGGGCTTGGAATCTTTTTCATTCAAATAACAGGCTGATCCAACCACCAACTCTCATTCAATAACAATGGAAGTAGCTGTTACCCCACAGCAGATGCACAGGCCATCCAAACTACTCCATTGCCACCGGATGATAACAAAATGCATCACTGAATCAGCATCTAATGAAGTTCTGCTTTACCATAGGGTTGGTAAGATTCTCTTTCATGATAGATTTCATCATCGCCCAATACATAAAGGGAGAGAAGATAGAAAGTGAGAGGTGTGGAGATGCTCGAGTGATTCATAGTGATGAAAATTAGGTGAGAAATTCATTAGTCAACATGGAATTGCATGGAGTTGCTAATAAGATATGGATGGCAGAAAGAATAAACCATACAATAAATGTGAGATTATAAAAAAAAAATTGATATTTGTTTCCAAAAATTTAGGACAAAATGGAGGACAAACTAGATTTAAGTTTCTGTAGGATTTAAAAAAAGTCACCTTCGCTGTTTGACAAGATGCAGATCAAATCCCGCTTAAAAGCTGCACAAATCGTGTTACCACAAAGCTCATGAGGGGCTCCGTTTGGCAACCTAAAGATAAAAAAATAGTGCAGAAAGAAATTGGAAAATTGGTGGCTGATTGAACTTTTATTCAATTTTCAAACAGAACCAACTAACCACTTCTCTACCATAGATGCATGCTGCCATAGTTGCCGAGGGCTGCAAACAAACCAACTGTTCGATAAGCTACTCGTAATCTTCATAAGGCTTCAGTCATTCGAGTTACACCATGACCATTGCTTAGGAAAATCAGAGATCCCTGAAGCATCATTATAAGAAACAAGAACTCCAAAGTTCAATTTAATCTTCATCTCATAATCAACATGAGAGAAATTCATGAAATTGAGAGAGCTTTTGTAAGAATTCACCGCCATACCACATTTTTTGTAAAAGCTTTATTCCATTCATTTCTTGAAAATCACAAAGAAAATTACAATCAAATCAAAGAACTAAAACTGCCACAATATATATATATATATATATGTGTGTGTATGTATAAATATGTATGTGTATGTATAAATATGTATGTGTATATAGGAAGATTTATATACATGCCACTCGATTCTTATGTAGTTGCATATCTAACAACTAACCTTTAATTGTGTAAAGCAGCCTATACATCCAACATCGACATCACTTCAGGTCACTCAGGGGAAGCAGTGGTTGCCCTCAACACAAGGGCCTTCCACGATGCTATTTCCCCACCGGCTTCAGAAGATGTGTGTGTGTGTGTGTCAGTGAGAGTATTAAATACTAGCCACTAAACTCCTATGTATTTACATATCTAACACCTATATATCCCCACAGCTTGAGAAGAGTGGACCTATAAAGGATTCCATGATAAACTTAACTCCCATCATGGTATGTTGAGAAATTAGGGCAAATCAACACAGGAACAAACGAACACATAAAAGAACACACAGATTTAACGAGGTTCGGCAATTCACCTATGTTCTCGGGAGCAAGAGCGGTGGCTTTCTGATTTCACAAGGAACCCTAAAATTGTACTTCAATGATAAGAAGATACGCTAATCAACATAAAAAAGGTTGAAAAGATCAGATAAACCAAGTGTTAAAGTGCTAAAGTGTTCGATAAGCTACTAGTATTTGGCTTCATAAGGCATCAATCATTCGAGTTGCACAATGACCATTGCTTGGGAAAATCAGAGATCCCTGAAGCATCATGATATAAGAAACATGAACTCCAAAGTTCAATTTAATCTGCATCGCATAACCAACTTGAGAAATTCATGAAATTGGGAGAGCTCTTGTGAAAAATTCACCGACATACCGCATATTTTCTTGTTAAAGCTTAATAGCATTTCTTTCTTGAAATTCACAAACAATCAAATAAAAGTGCTAAAACTGCAACAATATATATATATATATATATATATGTCTGTGTGTGTGTATGTGTGTATGTGACTCATACCATGGCCTGTTGGTTGACAACCTCAATTTAAGACCCCCCAGGTTGGAGAAAAATTTGAGTACGTAAGAAGTACGCAACGCTATGTACATCAATGAGGTTATTCAGAGGGTATTGGGGGGTTATATCCGCGTTATACCCCCTGAGACCTCCCGATAACCTATTTGTAACCTACCTGTAACCAACAAATATATGAAAACAGAAGGTACATGTAAGTTACATATAGGTTACAGGAAATATAACGCAGATATAACCCCCCAATACCTTCTGAATAACCTCTCTCAAAGCATGTGAAATAAAAAATATGCATATATGCTAGAAGTTAGATTTGGCATGCTATTAGTCCTTTCTTTTACTTTGCTTATCTAAAGTGCTGAAATCATAGCATGTTGTCTATCTCTCAAGGCATACTTATGTTGGAAGTAATTAAGAGGATGGTTTTGAAATAATTGTCCCTTCTCATGAGCATGTTAGTATGTGTATTGTGAAGCTTTCATCCACTTTCACTCAAAGCATGTGGTAGTTCTATCTTGAGATGTCTTAAAAGCATGAGAATATTGATCTAATTGTGGCTTAGTATTGGAGGTCTCAATTGCAGCTTGGTTTTTGACCCTTGCTGGGTTCGGGTTTTAGCTTTGCTTGGCTCGGTTTGGTCTTTAACTAATCTGGAATTTGATAAAAAAAAAAAATTTGGGTTGGCACGGTTTTACCTTAGGATGGCTGGAATATTAATTTCTGTTAAGGCTTGATTTTTAATCTATGCTTGAACTCTGTTTTGGCTTTGAGTGGCTTGGTTTCAGCCTCTATTGGGGCTTGGTTTTGCCTGATCCAGTCCTTGGTTTTTTTTTTTTTTTTTTTGCATACTTGTAAAGCTTATTTTGGCATGAGATCTGTATGTTGTTGGCTACTCCAAGTCCAATATATGTGCGAGTTTATCCCCAAATGACTTGAAGTTGATGCAGGGCGTGGTTTTACTTGTTCTTGGCCCTACCCTAGAGTTTGGCTTGGTTTGGCTTTGCCTTTTCTGGACCTTACCCGAGAGTTGGTTTGGTGAGTGGGCACGGTTTCTTATTTTGGGAAGATTTGGGTGTTGAGCTTATGGAAACTTAGCTTTTGCTTGGGTCGTGGACTTTGCCTTATGCATTGGACTCAGCCTAGTCCGTAAGCCTTCCCTTTCCCTTGCCTCGTGTCTTGGCTTTGGTCTTAGCTGTGGGCCTTGCTTACAATGTTTTGGAATCGGTTTGGAGGCTTTGTGAGAGTTTGTCCATTCACTCTCCTATGTATATCAAATATCTCCATAGGATCGGTTTGGGTTTGCCTTGGCCGTGAGCCTTACTTGTCCCCTGGGCTGCTTTAACCGTGAGCCTTACTTGTGCCTTGGGTTGTCTTTGGTCATGGTTTTCAGCAGCTGTCCCTTGCTGCCTTTAGCCGTGAGCATCTTTTGGTCTTGGGTTTCTTTAGCCATGAGCTTTAATAGCTCCTCCCTTTCCTTTTTGTTGCCCTGACCGAGAGCCTTACCTGCTGTTAATCTCTTTGTAGTAACCCCGGTCGTGAGCATTTATTTGGTTTGATGGGAAGATTTTATGCTTATTTGATATGTGAGACTATGGATTAATTTGGAAGTTGGAAGATTTTGATATCAACTTTGTGATTTTGGGAAGATTTGCAAGCTTTATTTGGGAGAGCATTTGGTTGATTTGATTAATCCTGCATCTTTGAGATTTGAAAAATCAGCGCAAAGTGGCATTTTATGTTTGTTAAGAAAGACCTCGGGCCCTACTTTTCCAGGTCTTTTCGATAGGTGTTTTTGAGAGTTGATTCATTCTCCTTTTCGGTGTTTTAAATGGATCAATATCTCCTCTCTCTCACCTCATTTTTATTCTTTTCTTTCCTTGCTTCTTGGTTCGGTTTTCGATGCTTATGTCCGACGCATAATTGTCAACGTATAATCTTTTGCTATACGTAAAACCATCAAACAAAGTCGCAAATAGTTTGTTTTGGGGCGTAAGGTGGTGATGATAAAGACACGCCGAAGATAGAGCAGAAAGATGTCCTATACTATAACATCAAGATCCAGATATTTGATGAACAATAGGATAACGGTATCCTTAACCGATATAAGTCTAGCGAGAGTTGGCTCGAACCTCCTAAGGTAGTTGACAGTCCCACGCCCGACAGCGTAATTGACTTGTGGACAATAAAATTTGTTAAAACCTATTTAAAAAAAAATAAAAATATATTTTTCGCTATAAAATAAAATTTGATAATCTTTTTTTTTTAAGACCTATGTGCATGTCAAAAACATAAATTTTAAAATACATTTTTAAAATCGATTGTCCACCTGACGAATACCTATTTAGGCTGGGAAGTAGCCCTCTAGGTGAGTGACGGGTTCTATACATTCGGGTGACCGAGTAGCCTTCGTGGACCATCGAGTACATATACATATATCTGAACCTAGCCCTACACGAGTGTTTGCTGTCCCCCTTACCTGAACCTTTTGTTTTATCGAAACTTGGGACAAAGCACTCGTGTTTCTTTTCTTTTTTTCGAGATTTCTCCGAGATTTTTGAGGATTTTTACTCGAGTCTTTTCTCGTTGATTTTCTCAAATTTTCGGTCATGAGTCGTTACGCTCTTCTTCGAATTTTCCGGATGACTTTTCTTCCAGACTTCGCTTTTTGCAATACATTTCAGCTTGCTATATTTAGGAAACAGTGGATCCCATGGGCGTACATGTTCGTTTTACATTTATAGAATGTTATATTATTCCTGTTTACACCTGCTACTGCCATGTACAATATGTTATTCTATTCCTGTTCCTACCTGCTACTGTCCTGTACAACATGTTATATTATTCACGTTTCTACCTACTATTGTTCTGTAAAGCATGTTATACTGTTCCTTTTATTGTACTTGCCACCACTCTGTAAAACATGTTATATTGTTCCTTTTACTATACCTGCTATTGTCATGTATGACATGTACACTTTTTCTTTATTGTGCTTTATACTGTTTGCCCTGTATTGCACATTTTATATTACATAGTCTTAAGCATGCCTCCTTTCCATATAGGATGTTTAGAGAACTATCACCATAGGATCAATTGATTTGACATTATAACTAAACACCCTAGAAAACTTAAAATCGTCACGACAAACAGCTTGGAGTTAGCGCGGTGGGCAGCACGACCATCTTCAACAACAGAATATGTCTTCCCCAGCTAAACAATTCTTTTCCTAGAAATTAAACAACAATCCATAGGATTTCGAGGTGCTTCGCCTAGTGCAACATAAATCCTCAATCTTTTCGTTAGGCATCTGTGTAGCTCTGCTGTACGATCTAAGCCTTAACTCGTTTTAGGATTCCGAGGTTGTCATCCTTCACGACTTAAATCCTTGCATCCTCCAAACTATTTGTGTGATCGTTTCACACGAATGTAAGCTCTAATTAAATAAAATTGACAGGATAAAACACTTGAATATTCCTCCTCGAAACTGAAGCCAAACCATAGAGTTGACTAAGAAGCCACCGAGAATCTCCTCTGGATCTGTGACATCCCCTAATTCTTGTTCCTTTGGATCCTGCAATAAATGTTCCAAGTTTGAACCATTCCCTTTTGTATACCTCTTTATCTTATTTCGTTAAAAAGTCATATCCTTTTGAAGTCCTTGAAGATAATTTTTCCTGATTTTTATCAAGAGTATTCTTAAGTGATTTCGGTCATTTAAGATGTAATTAACTATAGAGGTTTGCCCTTATAAGAAGCTTTACCGAACCCAGCTTAAAATAAATCTTATTTAATTTTTCATATTAAATAGAGGAATTTATCGGCAAATAAAACGATTTCGCAAACCAAATTGACGTCATATATATCTTAATTTATCTGATCGAGCCTCATCCTCAAGTCTTGTGTTAATCCCTCGGGATAGATACAGGATTTGAGGTAAAACGCTCTTTCATTTAAACCATGAAAAATATGGGATCAGTTTGATTTTCATATTTGATTTTAAAATTAAATCTATATGTAAATTAAAACGTCCTTCTAAAGCGGGCGACGGGATTTTGATTCTGGTGACCGACAGCTTCTTACGAGCAACTCCCCCAAACCATCCACACTTTTCCTCACCGACAGAAAGTAGCGGTTATCCCCAACAGATGCACAAGCCATCCAAGCTACTTCGTTGCCACTGGATGAAAATAGCATACATCCTCGAATCAACATCCAAAGAAGTTTTTGCTCCGCCATAAGGTTGGAAATATTGTCATTCATGATATATTTCATCATCATCGCCTAGTCCATAAAGAGAAAACAAAGGCCAAAAATGCATAGATTCTCCCAATTCATAGTGATGACAATTAAGGGGAGCACTTCTTTACTCGCCACGAAATTGCATGAATTTTTTTGAACATAGAGGTCACAAAAGGAAGGGGAAGAGATTCACATGCGCAAGTCTTTATAGGTCAACCTCTACATTCCTTAACATAAGTAAAATCTAAATCATTTACTCTCCTAATTGGGTCACTAAGTGATTGACATTTAATGTGACCAAAAACCATCTCGACATTCTACTCTTGTCGTCCACTGGAATCACTCTAACCCTTTCACAAATATATTCATTTTGCATTGTCTCTAAGTGTAAAATCATATATCTAAACTCAACTAAAAACATCCACATCTATATAAACATTAAGCACAAAATAAATAACATCATATAGCACAATACATTGTTCCCACAGTATATTCATTTGCAAAAACGTGACTAAAAATCCATTATGGACAAATATACAACTATCAAAAGAAAACCTTTCTAATAATTGAGGGCTGCACACTGGCTGCATGCTAAAGTTCCAGCCCTCTAAAACTGATCTATAGCAAATTTGCAATCAAATTTTTACCGATCAAATTAAAAAATGATGATAAGCAAAATTTTGATAAATTACATATTGAATAATTATTCAACAGTAAAATGTTCATTTATAGAAACATGACTAAAAATCTACTTCGTACAAATATACAACTATTAAAAGATAATCTCTAATAATTGCGGGCTGCATACTAAAGTTTGAGCCCACAAAATCATTTGAACCTAAAAATGATTCAAATGGTTAACAATCAAATTTCTAAATGATAATAAATAACTTTTTGATAAAATAATATTGAGTAATTATTCAATAGTAAGGGAAACCCTGTAAGTGTATTTCAATGATAAGAATATAAGCTAAGGTTGAAAAGATCAGATTAAGGGCTGAAAAGTATAAACAAAACAAAAAGTAACAAAATTTAAATTCTTTTTACTGTATACACTTCCAACCAAAGTAGGAGATTGGTTTGGATCCTTCCCCATTAATTAAGGGCCCGTTTGGGGCAACTTAAAAGTGTTGTCCCGTTTGCTAAGTGCGTTCGGACTGCATTTTGGGACAGCTGCCGCGGCCCAGCGTTTGTTCACGACTTTTACCCCGCTGCTCTCATCTTTCTCGCGTCTCGTCTCTCTTGCATCTGCCAAAGTGCCCTTGTACAAGACAATTTTCTTTGGCATCAGGCAGGCGGGACAGCTCCGTTAAAGTTCCAGCAGGCATGTAAGGCTGAGCCTATGCGAGTAGTGGGGGAGAAGGTGGTTGGGATGGATCTTGGAACTAGAACTTGGCGGTGGTGGCCAAGGAGGGCGGCAAGAGGACAACGCCTTCGGTGGTTGTGTATACCAAGAACGGAGATCGCCTTGTAGGGCAGATAGCCAAACGACAGGCCGTGGTGAATCCCGAGAATACCATCTTCTTAGTGAAGCGGTTCATCGGCTGGAAGATGTCGGAGGTTGACGAGGAGGCCAAGCAGGTTTCGTGCAAGGTTTTGATAGATGAGAAAGGGAATGCGAAACTTGATTGCCCGGCGGTTGAGAAGCAATTTGCTGTTGAAGAGATCTCGGCACAGGCCATCTTATTTTTCTTATTTGCTAACTTTTCTAATTTTGGTTATGTAATATAGATGGCAATACAAAGCAACGAAGAATTCGGTGAATGATGATTTAATCCCTCGAAAAAGTGTGCTTTAAAAAATACACTCTAAAGATCTATTTAAACAGTAGGCAATAGCAGAAACAAGTGTTGGCATTGTGAGAATGTTGGTTAAAACCTTCTTAGAGAGGCTCCAAGCTCGGGACAGAACTCTGAAATACTATACATATTCAAAATTATTGTCTACGAAAAAGAGTGATCTTGCCACCAGGTTGACTTAATAGGATTGTCCTCAGCAAAGATTTGCTGCAGATGGTAGTTGGCATAAGTTTGTCATTGGTGAATAGTAAGTTCATCATAGTTCTCTACATTAGGAGTGCAACAAAGATGAAGGATCAA
This sequence comes from Phalaenopsis hybrid cultivar, assembly GCA_002079205.1. Taxonomy (NCBI): domain Eukaryota; kingdom Viridiplantae; phylum Streptophyta; class Magnoliopsida; order Asparagales; family Orchidaceae; genus Phalaenopsis; species Phalaenopsis hybrid cultivar. Next base: position 20,931 of record JXCR01141044.1, read on the forward strand.
ATAACCCAATTGTGGGATCCAGAACAATTTTGGAACGTGCTAGATCTGATTTTAGCTGTAAAAAAATGACAAAAATTTGGTTGAAGCATTGTATGGATTTGTTCATCCCGATATCAAATGAATGCAACTTATACTTGTAAATGGGCCGCTTATGGGAGAAAGGATAATTTGTTAAAGTTACATATTTGAGCTGTATCTGTCACAAGATGGTCATACTCCAACATTTTTGAGGCCAACTACTTTTGTTCTTGAGAGCACAAATAAATATCAAAAAATTTGTAGAACTTGCAGATTTGTGAGAATTCCTTTCTCTTTCTATCATACCATTCCTTTCCATGAGCGTGGGTAAGCTTACAAAGTTGTTCCTAGAGCTAATGTTTTGCTGAGGCTGAAAAATATGTTTCAAAAAGTGTAATCGTGGTAGAATGTTATGGTTTGTGATTTATATACTTTCTAAAAATATGGTTTTCCTTTCTCATTATCCCCCCATTTTACCTCTTTCCTCTTCTATAATAAAGGATTTGGTTTTCAAATGTATGTTTTCCAATGATTATTGCTTGTAGGTTAAGAAAAAGAACTCATCTAAGAGTTAAACAATCACTAACTACAAGGTTGAAAGTAAACAATGAAAATCACTGACAAAACCTTCCAGAGATTGCGAGGATAAGATCCTTGGAACACTTCACAACAACAACAACAACAAAGCCTTGATCCCACTACGTAGGGTCCGCTACATGAATCCTTTTTCTCCATTGTGCCCTATTTAGTGTCATATTTTCCCACACCATAGGGTCTGCATTATACTTGCCAGCAGACAAAACACAATTTGAAGTACTAATAACATACATTCATGTTGTGGATGATTATAGAAAGAACAAAACTTGGTGAAGAGTATTACATACTGCTTGTCAATATATACCAACAGTAATTCATTGAAAGGCAAAACAAGCTTCGATTACCAAAGAATACCTAAACCTGTTCCAGAGATCACAAAAGATTAACTTTATATATTTCCCCCATACTGAAATAGAATCCCTAAATTTAGGAGAGCATAGAAAAGAATGAACTATTCTGCAATATCTTTTTATGCACAAACTGAGCTCAACTACTTTTTTTGTATGAAACTATGGACAATCTCTTCAGATTTTTGTATGGTTAAAATTTTCAAGCACATTCACATCTAAGTCAGTATTTATTAACGTTTCACCCCAATTCAAAGATAAATCCGTGAGTTTTCTGTTTTCAAATAATTTTGCAGTACAAGCCTCGCTAGCATCCTTCACATTTTCCATAAAATGTATTTTTAATTTGTGCAACTCGCTTGTATGTTCCAACTCCCAAATTCTATAGCCATTCTCATTTTTTAACATTAAACTCATTTAGTTCTTGAATTGACCTTAATTTCACAATTCCAGGTGCACTAGTAGAAAATACATTCTTGGGCAATTCCAAGTAACGCAGATTAGAAAGATCACTCGCATTGCCAGGCAAGAAATCATCAGAGCAAAATTCACAAAATAACTTGTTATAGATTATGAACTGCAAATGATAAAAACTGCTTAGAGATCTTGGCATATGAGTGAGACGTACAGCAAGATTCAAATATGGAAGATGTCTCAAATTTTTAATAGCCTCAGAAATCTTTCCATATGAGTGACATGTATTTCAGTAAAACATTGACCATGTCTTTCACTGGTAAGAAAAAGAGAATATAGATTTTTAACATCTTTGATCATTTTCAACACTTCTGGATTTTCAATTTTAACAAATGAGTGTTGAACATTTTTAGGAATTTTAAAAGATAAAATATTATCTCCCACAAATCCGAAACATTCCTCTGAAGAAATAGATTGTGCCAATTCACGTAATAAATCATGCATCTTATAATATGTTCTCTCATAATATTGAAACACATCAAAGAAAGATTTTCTGACCAAAACATTAAAATACCTTCCTCCAATATCTTCCAAAGTCTCTGCTTCAATAGAAGATTCCTGAATGAAACCCAATGCAATCCACATTCGGACTAAATTATCTTTATCAAACTGATGATCTTGTGGGAATACGCCACAAAATCCTTCCCCTCGCCTCAACCAATGAAATTATTTTTAGGCAAGCATCCTGTTTCCAGATCTTTGCACAACTGAAGCTCCAGCTCCTGTTGTTCCTGCTTCGGGTTTTCGATGAGATGAAAGAAAGTGCTGACCTCAGCTGTAACATTATCAAGTTTCTTCACAACCTTGTCTTCAAATTGGAATCCAACCCAAGAGCACGTTTGCTAATTTTCTTTAAAGAGCTGTGCAACGCTCCTTTTACCGCTTCTTGTTTCTGGTAAGCTGTTCTTCAAGCTTCACGTACTCAAAATCATCAAGAACATCATCTGCCTCCTCGATGGCATCTCGTAACTGCCATATCCAGCTGTTGAGTGTTGGGTTTCGATCTCTGATCTGTGCTTGGGTGGAAGCAGAGACGACAGCTTGGGCCTTATGGTGGTTTTCTCGCAGCCTTTCAACCTCCTCCTTCAAGCCCCTCTGCCATCTATATTAAGCCCCTCTGCCATCTATATTGATCTTGCGGGTAATCAGAGCAAGCGTTGATGATCGTATCCATGATTGGGCCAACAAACCATTCTGCCATGGCAAAGTTCAAGGCTCGATCGCTGGGGCAGCAAGGCTCGATAGCGAGACTGGGGAGTGCCGGAGCAGAGGAAGAGTCGCTTGACAATGCAGGGCAGCAGGGTTGATCCCGCGGCCCGCGTTCCGCGTATTTTAGCGGCCGCCGGCCGCGAACGCCATATCCAAACAGTAAATTCGAACTCAGCTTTGCGGTTTGGGGCCGCGCAGCGCGAAAAACGCGGCCCCAAATGGACCCTTAGTTTTCTTTCAGTCATTAATTTTCTTTAGATAGCGAAGCACCACTGATATATTTATACGTACCACCGGAGTTAGGATCACCATTATCTTGCAGCTTTAGTATATTAATCATTCAAAAATAGGTAAATAAAACAGAAATGAGATGGAAAAGAGGAAGAGAAATAGGTCATCCAAGCTCCTTAATCGCCATTACACGAGTGGGGCTGTGAATTCAGCTCAAAGATCGTTAATCCCTAAAAAATTGATTGAAATTTTGACTCTCTGAGTCAAATTTTGGCTCTCTGAGTCAAATTTTGGACAAATTTTTTTAAGAGCTGACCCCAATTCAAGATCGAAACCGGATCATTCACAGCTCTAATGATGTTAAAGTTGTGAATTTAGCTCGAAGATCATTAATTGGTAAGAAATTGATTCGAATTTTGGCTAGAATCAAGATTGGATCGAAATAAACGAGCTCGGAAAGCAACAAGGGGATGGAAGGTCACAAAGAGCTATGAAGCTCCGGGACTAAAGAACCTGTAGGAATTAAAGAGGACATTTTTTATGTTTGGAAGAAATTAGGCTAAATCATGCAAACAAACAACCCATAATTATCCCTTCCTGCTTTTGGATCAGAAAAATGCCAAACAAAAATAGGGCAGAAAATGCGGGCCATCATTCAAAAGCATAATGGAAGAGAAATTCCATAAAAGATGCTCAACACAGTTAACCTAAGCAAGCATTAGAAAGGATTGAAAGACAACGCGAAGTCGAATACAAAGATTTGCCTCTGTTCCATCACAAAGAAGATCCACCCATTTTTCAAACAGCATGACAATGATGGAAAGATTACACAAAGATGCAGGAGTCATCATAGAGCAAAAAGGCATTAATATGTCTAAAAAGCGCCATAAATATCACTGGCATAAAAAAGAACAAGAGCAAGTCACTCTATCTTCAAAGTTGTATTAAACTAGAAAGGAAAATAGGAGTCATTAACTAAAATTCACCATATTTTCAATGAAAAACAAACATATCCACATGATCTCCACCAATGACATGTGGACACCCACGTAGGCATAGGCCATCCAAGCTAATCCATCGCCATTGCATGAGATAAGCAGAGATTTCAGATAAACCATGAAGAATTTAATCATCATTGACTAATCTCTCTCTTCTCGCTCTCTCTCTCTCTCACATACACAGGGGGTGTAAATAAGCCGCGAAGGAGCAACCCCAGGCTCGGTTTGAGTTTAGCTCATTAAAAAATACCAATTTTCATCTTCGGCCCATTTATATAGCGGGCTCAATTTAATTATTTCAAGCCGAACATGAAGGAACAAATTTTTGTTCGTGTTCGGCTGGTTTGCTTATTGAATGAATCGAGCACGAGCTACTTAAAGAGCCAAACACGAGTAGTTCGCGAACAATGAGCCTTTTTAACAACCCTACACACACAAGGAATTCATAGAGATATAATTTGAGTAATTTATCACCATTCTTGGAGATTCAAGTAGAGTTTTATTTTAACTCAAGTGTCTTGGTTTGCATGGGAAATTCCAAGATTTTTTTTTTTTNGATATTTCATTTAATTCTAATAAATTAAAATAATTTTCATACAACAAGCCTAAGTTTTTTAGGTCTATCTCTATCTTTCTTAACATAAATCAAATTAAAAATAATTTCTCTCCTAACTGGGCCAACAAATGGTTGACATTTAATGTGACCAAATCATCCAAGACGACCCTTTGTAATTGTGTTGACCACAGCAGCTACTCCAACCCTTACATGGATATTTTCATTTTGCATTTTGTCTCTTAATGTAAACTCACACTGGTGGCAATAAGCATTCTCCTCTCAACAACATTCAACTTAATCTTATGTTTATATTTTACAGGCCATTATTATGTGTCAAAGCATTGCAGGCCTCAACATCATCTTATAAAATTTTACTTTTAGGTCTAAGCTATGATCACAGAATAGGCCCAACGTATTCCTCCACCAATAATCCAACATGAATTCTACGCAAAAAATTCCCATTTATATCACCAATAAGCACAAAATAAATAACATCATATGCCACATAACGGCAAAAAATCCAATATAGAAAAATATGCAGCTATTAAAACATAACCTCTAATAATCGAGAGCTGCATACTAAAGTTCAAGTCCTCTAAAACTGATCTGAACCGAAATCTGCATTCAAATTGTTAGCGATAAAATTAAAAAATGATAATAAATAAATTTTTTATAAAATAAATATTAAATAATCATACAATAGTAATGTGTTTATTTGCAGAAACATGACTAAAAATCCATTTTGGACAAATATACAACTATTAAAAGATACCTCTGATAATCAAGAGCTGCAACCTAAAGTTCATGCCCTCTACAACTGATATGAACCCAAATCTTCATTCAATTTGTTAAAGATCAAATTTTAAAATGATGATAAATAAATTTTTGATAAAATAAATATTGAATAATTATTAGTGCAGGAACGCTGTAATTGTACTTAGATGATTAGAATATACGTGAATCAACATAAAAAGGGTTGAAAAGATCAGATCAAAAGNTAACCCAAATCTGCATTGAAATTGTTAGCGATAAAATTAAAAAATGATAATAAATAAATTTTTGATAAAATAAATATTAAATAATTATACAATAGTAATGTGTTTATTTGCAGAAACATGACTAAAAATCCATTTTGGACAAATATACAACTATTAAAAGATACCTCTAATAATCAAGAGCTGCAACCTAAAGTTCATGCCCTCTAAAACTGATATGAACCCAAATCTTCATTCAATTTGTTAAAGATCAAATTTAAAAATGATGATAAATAAATTTTTGATAAAATAAATATTGAATAATTATTAGTGCAGGAACCCTGTAATTGTACTTAGATGATTAGAATATACGTGAATCAACATAAAAAGGGTTGAAAAGATCAGATCAAAAGCTAAAAAGGTATAATCATTCTGAAAAATAACAAAATTTAATTTCAAATTCTGTAAATTCTTCCAACCAAATTAGNAGGTATAATCATTCTGAAAAATAACAAAATTTAATTTCAAATTCTGTAAATTCTTCCAACCAAATTAGGAAACTGGTATGGATCCTTCCCTACTTATTTTAAGATCAACCAGCAACCCTAACTAAACTGGTTCAAGATATCAAAATATGTTTTATAGAAAAGTGGGGAATGGAAATGGGCTCAGAATCGTTTTCATTCAATCAACAGGCCGATCCAACCACCAACTCTCAATCAGTGACAATGGAAGTGGCGGTTACCCACAACAGATGCAGAGGCCATCCAAGCTACTCCATTGCCACTGGATGAGAATAAAACACATCACTGAATCAGCATCGAATGAAGTTCTGCTCTGCCATAGGGTTGGCAAGATCCTCTTTCATGATAGATTTCATCATCCTCGCCCAAAGAGAAAGAAAATAAGAGTGAATATATATATATATATACACACAGCGAGTGAGAGAGAGAGAGATGCATACCATCTAGGCTCAAGTCACCATTATCATGTGGCATTATCATAATGGAACTTTTGAATCCAGGTAACATAAAACACACAGACACACACAACAAACTAAGACAGATCACAAATTCTACCAAATTACAAATATTCATCCACTTTAAGGCCCAAATTAGAAGCTTAAAATCATAGAAGAGAAGAAAAAATATACAGAAGAGTAGGCTTGTATTTGAAAGCAGAGATCCCAAAAGTACCATGAAGAAAGATATAAGGGTGGATTTAAATTAAATCTATGAACAAATCCTGGTATTAGCATGCTACCAAACACTGCCGAATATAGATGCAAGTTGTATGAGGGGTTAAAAAATAAATGGGGAATTTACATACATACCACCCAATTCTTATATTTACATATCAAACTCCTAAACTATGATTATTAAATTTATAGCACCCAAATCTTTAATGTTAAATAAAAATAACCACTATATTCACTTTTACAAAAGGAAATACACGCATTGCATTTCAGCATTGGACCCAAATCTTTAGTGGGAATGGGGCANAAATCTATGAACAAATCCTGGTATTAGCATGCTACCAAACACTGCCCAATATGATGCAAGTTGTATGAGGGGTTAAAAAATAAATGGGGAATTTACATACATACCACCCAATTCTTATATTTACATATCAAACTCCTAAACTATGATTATTACATTTATAGCACCCAAATCTTTAATGTTAAATAAAAATAATCACTATTTTCACTTTTACAAAAGGAAATACACGCATTGCATTTCAGCATTGGACCCAAATCTTTAGTGGGAATGCGGCANACTGTCTCTTGCTGCCTTTAGCCATGAGCCTCTTTTGGCCTTGGGTTTCCTTAGCCACGAGCTTTAATAGCTTCCCCCTTTCCTTTTTGTTGCCTTGGCCGAGAGCCTTACCTGCTGTTCATCTCTTTGTAGTAAACCTGGTTGTGAGCATTTATTTAGTTTTATGGGAAGATTTTATGCTTATTTGATATGTGAGACTATGGATTAATTTGGAAGTTGGAAGATTTTGATATCAACTTTGTGATTTTGGGAAGATTTGCAAGCTTTATTTGGG
>JXCR01141044.1:28540-50846 GCA_002079205.1 Phalaenopsis hybrid cultivar
ATATATATATATATATATATATATATATATATCTATTGATGAATAGTAATTCTAAAAAAATTAATTGACTGCAAAACTACAAAGATTTATAATCAATTAAAAGTATTAATTAAGACAAAAGAATAAAAAATATTAAATTAAATTCAAAGAATGTTTTAATATAAACAACAATTATTAAATATTGCCCCATCCCTTAACATCTTAAGACTACGTGATTAGGGTTGTCAAAGCTACAATAAGGTCTTAATTCATACAAGTAAAATTTAATGATTTCACTATAAAAAGCGGAGCTGGACACACAAACAACGAGGGAAGTAGGGAGGGATTCATGGATAACGTATAAGTAAAATTTCAGAAATTCATTACTCTTCTTGGAGATGCAACATAAGATTAATATATTGGGGGTATTTAGATACATCCTACCCAATTCTTAAATATTTACATACTTGACTTACATTTATATCACTAAAATCTTTTCTATCACTTCAAAAATGCACTATTTATATATTAAATAGTAAAATACACCTTCTCACATACATATAATATTGTGGCATGAACGTAAAGATTGTAGTTTAGTTGTTAATTCTCCGACCTAAGTAGGAGACCGGTTTGGATCCGTCAATAATAATGAAAGCTCATCTAACAATCCTAACTAAACTTTTTAAGATATAAAAATGTGTATTTCCTAGAAAAGTGGGGATAGGAAATGGGCTCCAAATCATTTTCATTCAATCAACAGGCAACTCCAACCACCAAATCTTAATAAGTGGCAATGGAAGTAGCGGTTACCCACAATAGATGCATAGGCCATACAAGCTACTCCATTGCCACTAGAAAGAATAGCACAGATCACTAAATCAACAAAAAATTACAACTAAACAAAAGTAAGAAAACTGCCACATACATGCACTTAAAAAAAAGTATTCTAGGAGGGTGAAGCATTAATCATTTTATTATCAATAAACGGTTCATTTGACAATACAAAAGAAACCAATATAGATGGCAACTATGACTGAATTGTAAGAATCAACACTTAAAGGGGCTCATTTGGTTGATAGGAGAAAAGAAACCAATACAGACTCATCAAAATTGGTTGCTTGAAGATATAAAAAAGTTAAGAGAAAACGGAAAACAGTGGCTCAGATTTATTTTAATTCCATCAAAAGTCAGATATACAAAAATGTTCTCTACCAATGGCACAAGGATGCAGCGGTTACACTCGAAAGCATAGGTCATCCAAGCTGCTCAGCCATTGCATGAGAAAAGAAAAGATCCCTGAAGCACCATGAACAAGGAAAGGATTGCTTTCCATGTTGAATTTAATCATCATCCCCAAATCACAGTGAGAGAGAGAGAGAGAGAGAGAGATTTGCCTTTATTAAAGTAAATGCCCCAAAAAAGAAGCCAAGACTTCAACTTCAACTTAGTTGCAATAAATTATACATTTTCAAGAGCTCATATACTTGCCAGAATAAATAGAAAACTGCGGAAAAAAATGGAGAATCAGAAGCTTAGGGGCTGTTTGGTAGCCTGTTTTAAGCAGGATTTAAGCTAAATCCAGTTAAACAGGAAAATGCATCTCCGTAAATACAGATAAATTCGCGTCATTTTAGGATTTATATGTATACATAGTATGCATCGCCGACAAATTGGCGTCATTTTAGGATTTTACCTTAATATATTTGATATTCTCATAAAACTTATTAAATCCTTCTAAAACTTATTAACATACCAAATCATTTTATGCATACTATGAGAAAAGGTAGATATGAAAGTTTAGATGTCAGATATATAAATACATATAAACTTAATAGTATGCATAAAAATCCCCCTGAAATTAATTTCATTTCCTCTTCTTGAATTTAAAAGCCTTTAAAAAAATTAGGGGAGAAGATAAAGAGAAGATAAAGGGCGTCGTTCATACCATCGCAGACGTGCAACTAACTAACAAGCATGATCAAAAAGAGGAATGAAAACAGTGAGCAAAAGGCTAAGAGTCAACTCTGCTCCATCTCGAAGATGACCCACTAATTTCTTAATCACCACAACAAAGACAAATGCAGTTCCCCGCAGATGCACTGAAAATATTTGAGTACATAAGACGCAGCGCTGCTTAAGTTAGTCGGGGGTTATTCAGGGTTATATCAGGGTTAAATCCCGTAACTTCAGTGTAACTTACTTGAATTTATTTATACCCATGAAACTACTGAAACGTGAAACTCATTTATAGGTTACAGGGGAAAGGAATGATGCATCCCTGAACCTCAGCACAATCAAATATGATGAAATCGCCAAATTTGAAAGAGAGATAGAAAGAGACAGGGTGAACATTTGGCTCCAAAGAAATCAGCAGGAGTCGGCCATTTTCTCCAGACGCTCATGGAAAATGAGCTAGGGTTTTGATCTCACCGGATAACCCATTTACGCATGACATCGCAGTTCGCTCCTGTTCGAAATTTTTTAGAGGATCCAACAACACATAGGCCCCGGCGAACAGAACTTTTATATAATATTATAAACAATAAAACAAATGAATTTACAAATTTTAAAAAATAATAATTAAAAATATTTTAAACAAGCATCGAATTAATTAATTTATAACAGATAAACAAAATAATATATAAATAATAAATAACTTTTTTTTAAAATTAAATAACATAAATAATTAATCATAAATTATTTCATTGAAATAAAAAAATATACAAAATTTACATGAATATTAATATTAAATAAAAATATATTACTAATAATTATATAACTAAATAAATTCTAATTAATCAAATATTATTAAATAATAAATCAAAAAAAATTATAACGCTATATTTTCACATTTTCTCACTATACAGGCAATGCCTCGAGAGGTCATTTTTTTATTACTTCTATTTTTTATTTTCTTATTTTTATTTAAACTTTGTTTTATTTAGATCTTGATCTGAAACAAGATATGCTCGACACATTTAATTAAGATACGATTGTTTAGAATACATTTTGACATTTAANGGGTCATTTTTTTATTACTTCTATTTTTTATTTTGTTATTTTTATTTAAACTTTGTTTTATTTAGATTTTGATCTGAAACAAGATATGCTCGACACATTTAATTAAGATACGATTGTTTAGAATACATTTTGACATTTAAATAAATAGGCAAAGGTATGCATGTAAATGCCCCGATATATATAAAGAGTGTGGAATTACTTATATCAGCTGCTGATAAGCAGATTATCAATAAAGAACAATTGCCCCAAATAGACCCATAATTTATAATGTCCCATAACTGCCAAGGAGTTCTAGATGCAAATGCATAAGAATTGCTTGTTATAATTGTGTAAATCCTTCTCTTTTAAGTCTCACTTCCTCTTAAGATCNGATTTATATCAGCTGCTGATAAGCAGATTGTCAATAAACAACAGTTACCCCAAATAGACTCATAATTTATAATGTCCCGTAAATGCCAAGGAGTTCTAGATGCAAATGCATAAGAATTGCTTGTTATGATTGTGTAAATCCTTCTCTTTTAAGTCTCACTTCCTCTTAAGATCAGATAAAAGCCTTCAGATAGTGGAAGGGCAATTACCACAATTAATGCTCAACAAAATTGGGCCTAACCAAACATGAAAAAAGCGAGTTCAATATAAAATTTAACAAATAAAAAAAACACAAAAACAACTCAGTTATTAACCCTAATAATATGAGTAATTACACATACATTCCCACATTAAGTTCATTTGTAGAAAAATGCCTACAAATCCACTATTGGATGAAACTACAACTAATAAGGCAACCTCAAATGATAAGGGGCTAATTCTTCAATTTCAGGTCCTCAAAAAGCTGCATAACAAGCATATTGGGCAATTTTCATGCATATCACAAAAATTTTATATATTTACATTTTCAAACCCAAACTTTGATACTTGAGCATATATCATTGCTAGCAATTTAATCTCCCCACTGCATTTTAGAGAGCAGGAAAAAATGACAATCAAACAGAGCTGCAGTAACTTTCTAGTAAGCTAATGAATCAGCTGCCACAAAAAAACCATTAAACTAGAAAACAGCTATTCCTTAGACTTTCTGGTTTGTTCATCTGGCCTAAACATATTTGACATTAAATGGCTCATAACAGAAAAAAATTGGATAAAGGAAGCCAATATAATCTTTAAGAACAATATAAATATTGAAGTTTAGATCTTAAAAACATAAATATATNACTAATGAATCAGCTGCTACAAAAAAACCATTAAACTAGAAAACAGCTATTCCTTGGACTTTCTGGTTTGTTCATCTGGCCTAACATATTTGACATTAAAAGGCTCATAACAGAAAAAAATTGTATAAAGGAAGCCAATATAATCTTTAAGAACAATATAAATATTGAAGTTTAGATCTTAAAAACATAAATATATNCATGAACAAGTCGTTTGACTCGTTAAGAAGCTCGTGTATGGCTCATTCGCTAACATAACGAGCCAAACACGAACAAAGATTTGTTCGGCTTGTTTTGGCTTAAAATATTACTCATCAATTATATATATATATATATATATATATATNTACTAATAATTATATAATTAAATAAATTATAATTAATCAAATATTATTAAATAGTAAATCAAAAAAATTTATAATACTATATTTTCACATTTTCTCATTATACAGGCAATGCCCCGATATATATAAAGAGTGGATTTATTTATATCAGCCGTTGATCATCAGATTGTCAATAAACAACAGTTACCCCAAATAGACCCATAATTTATAATGTCTCATAAATGCCAAGGAGTTCTAGAAGCAAATGCATAAGAATTGCTTGTTATAATTGTGTAAATCCTTCTCTTTTAAGTCTCACTTCCTCTTAAGAAAAGGGGAGAGCACGTAATTGATTCATTCTAAAGATCGTGGAAGAGCAATTACCACAATTAATGCTCAACAAAATTAGGCCTAACCAAACATGAAAAAGCGAGTTCAATACAAAATTTAACAAATAAAAAAAAAAACACAAAAAACAACTCAGTTAATATCCCTAACAATATGATTAATTACATATACATTCCCACATTATGTTCATTTGTAGAAAAATGCCTACAAATCCACTATGGGATGAAACTACAACTAATAATACAAACTCAAATAATAAGGGGCCAATTCTTCAATTTCAGGCCCTCAAAAAGCTGCATAACAAGCAAATTGGGCAATTTTCATGCATATCACAAAAATTTTATATATTTACATTTTCAAACCCAAACTTTGATACTTACGCATATATCATTGCTAGCAATTCAATCTCCCCACAGATGAATTTTAGAGAGCAGGAAAAAATGACAATCAAACAGAACTGCAGTAACTTTCTAGTAAGCTAACGAATCAGCTGCCACAAAAAAACCATTAAACTAGAAAACAGCTGTTCCTTATACTTTCAGGTTTGTTCATCTGGCCGAACATAGTTGACATTAAATGGCTCATAACAGCAAAAATTTGGATAAAGGACGCCAATATAATCTTTCAGAACAATATAAATATTGAAGTTTAGATCTTAAAAACATAAATATATCATGGAAACAACAGTAATCCTCATATAAGCAATAGTAAAACTAAATAAAAATGGGAGAATAGAGGCTCAGAGTAACTTAGTTCCGTCAAAACGAAGATGCAAGCACATATTCTCAACCAATGACACATTGAAGATCCTCAATAATTTAATCATTATTGCATAATCATAAAGAAAATTAGAACCAATATATAAAATTATATTTGTCTTTGCTCTATCAAAAAGAAAATTCAATTAATTCCCAACCTCTAGCTCATGAAAGCAGCAGTTACTCTCACAGACATAGGCCATCAAAGCTGCTTCATCTCTATTGCAGGAGAAGAGGGCAGATCTTTCTATATATATATATATATATATATATANGATCACACAATACACTCGAAACACTCTTGCACCTCAACTTTCCAACTTGAATTCTACTATTAAACATTATATCAGTTTGAAAAATAGACTCGAGATATTTAAAATGTGTTATGCTGGAGCCCGGTTCGAACCCCCTCCCACTCTCACTCTTCTGATCGCGAAAGATCACAATCCCGCTCCCGCTTGATCTCGAAACCGTTCCCACTCCCGTTCATGAAAGGACGCGACCCTACTGTTCGCGAACCGCTCCTCTATCATGAATAGTGGCGACATCTCCCTTCATGTTCGTGATAACAAGCTTCGGACGACTCTCCTTCAGTTATAGAAGTCACGGTTTTTAGTGTTTTTCTTCAGGCTTCCTCAGGATAGAGGAAGGAAAGTGCAAGCAGTAGTTCTTTGCGGCAGAAGGAAGAAGAAAGAAAAAGAAGAAGATTGTTCTCCCTTGGCTTCTTCTTGGTGGCTTGTGACAGAAGAGAAATTGAGTTTATTTCTCTTGTAAGTTTGTCTTCTTCGGTGTATCTCAGTGTATCTCGGTGTAGAGAGAAGAAGAGAGAGCAACGAAGTGACAGATTCCTCTTGTAAGTCAAGACAATCGACTGGTGTAAATTTCTCAAGTAATAAAATCCTCTGCAACTCTGTGGACGTAGGCAATTTGCCGAACCACGTAAATCTGTGTTCCGCTGTGTAACTGTTTTCTGGTGTGAATTTTCTCATTCTATTTTTCGCTTCATCGATCATTCTCCTGTTTGATTTATATTTATATCATATCAACTGGTGTATATCTCACAACATAGATCATACTGCGAAATCTAGAAGACATACTGCAGACAAAGAATGGGCCTTGAAGGAAAAAGAAAGCACAGAAAAACAAGCTAATAAATATGACAGGAGAATGTTCAGGAATTATACTTTCTTGCTGCTCGCCTGCACTACATGCACTGACCATGAATGCTGCTGAAAATACCACACATGGACAGAACTCCCCCATGACAAATCATCCAGCTTCCTATCAAGTAAAATAAAAAAAAAAACAATGCTCATTTTAGTCCCCATCCGAGTCTGATTCAGATTCAGATTCATCATCCTCCACTTCATAGCATTCACCCTCTTCATCCTCATCCTCATCATAACCCTGACTCCCTCCCTCGAACCTCTCTTCCCGATGTTTTATCACAAATGAGTGCTCACAAGGATCAAGTAACACCCTCATATATTAAAACCCAAGACAGTTGTTTTGCTTGAAATAATATTTTTCCCTTTTTGTTTCAGTAACTTTCAATGAGGTTAAAAGTCATAAATTCCAATCCAAAAGTATTACCTTTCTCATGCAATTCATGCATTCAAAAGCACAAAAATAACTGCAAAACCTAAATTACAAACCGAAAAACATGAAAGCTCGTAGGAGGAGATGACTATAAATCGTAAACGTTTAATTAAAAGAACGGAGGATAGAAAGCCATCTCCTTGAGAGGCATTTTTTGGACAACACGATGTAGGATTCTGTAGGATTTAAAGATGTCACCTTCGCTGGCTCACAAAGATGCAGATGAAATCCTGCTTAAAAGCCGCCCAAATCGTGTTATCACAAAGCTCATGAGCGGTTCCTGCTGGCAGCCTGAAGATATAAAAAAGTGCAAAAAGAAATTGGGAAATTGGAGGCTGATTAAACTTTTTATTCAATTTTCAAACAGAACCAACTAACCACTACTCTACCAAAGATGCATGGCTGCATTAGTTACATAGGGATGCAAACAAACCAAGTGTTCGATAAGCTACTTGTGCTCAGCTTCATAAGGCATCAGTTACACCATAACCATTGCTTAGGAAAATCAGAGATCTTTGAAGCATCATGATAAGGGACAAGAACTCCAAAGTTCAATTTAATCTTCTTCGCATAATCAACGTGATAGAAACTAATGAAATTCAGAGAGATTTTGTGAAGAAATCACGGCTATACCGCATCTTTTTTGTAAAAGCTTAATTCCATTCATTTCTTGAAAATCACAAAGAAAATTTCAATCAAATAAAAGTGCTAAAACTGCCATTATATATATATATATATATATATATATATATATTCAATCAAAAATGACCGAAATCAGGAGATTCTTTAGTTAAATTATTTTCCATTTTTTTATTCTGATTTATTTACCTATTAGCTGAATATTCATTATTAAGTTAGTTAAAATAGATTATACAGAATATTTTGTACCTAAAATAGATTGTAAGATTTTTATTTAATAAAATGAAAGCAAAGGAAAACGGCATCAAACCTATTCAGGAAGATTTACAAACATACCACTCGATTGCATATCTAAAATCTGAACTTTAATTTTGTCAAACAGCCTATATATCCAGCATCCACATCACTTCAGCTTGCTCATGGGAAGCAGTGGTTGCCCTCAAACACATGGGCCTTCCACGCTGCTATTTCCCCACCCGCTTGAAAAGCGTGAATCTCGGAAGGACCACAAAATTATTGCCTATGATGATGGATTTCACACTATCAATGTGTGGGTGTATTACATACTAGCCACTCAACTCTTATGTATTTACACAGATAATACCTAGACTTTAATTTCGTCAAACAGCATACATCCAATAAGTTCACTATAGCAAGCACGTTGAAGCAGTGGTTACCCTCAAATACATGGGCCATCCAAGGTGCTATATCCCACTGCTTGAGAAGAGTGGATCAATAAAGGATTCAATGATGATGAACTTAACTCTATCCCGGTGTTGTCATTCGTTCGCGCAATAACTGTTCGGTCAGAAGAAAATTCTTTGGTCAGCCCCCTCGAGAGTATCAGTAGAGGCAATCTTGTCGTTAGGGTTAACTTGGACTATCAGGCAGAGAGTGTATCATCTTAACCTAACGGACAGCTCTCCTTAGTCGAAAAGTCTTCTCAGAAGATTGGAAAGACATTAAATGAGGGTGCCCTTTTACTATTTTTGTGAAGAATACCAGAATCTGTCAAAAGAGCCAGGCATAGCTAACTTTCCCTCGTATCAGTCTTTTGGCTTATCCAGATGCGATCCATCGATGTCCATTTGATGAGATCCATTGCATTTTTTCAAAATTCGTGTGGTCATATTTTTGATGTATAATACATATGTATATATAAAGAGAGAGAGAGAGAGAGAGAGAGAGAGAGAGAGAGAGAACACCATATATACCACCCATTCTCAATTAGAAAATAAATGGGCTCAGATTTGTTTTCGATCAATCAACATGCAGATCCAATCATCAATTCTCAATTAGTGATAAGTAAAGTAGCGGTTACCCACGACAGATGCACGGGCCATCCAAGCTACTACATTGCCACTGGATGAGAATAGCACGCATCACTGAATCAACATCTAATGAAGTTTTTGCTCCGCCATAAAGTTGGCAATATTGATTTTCATGATAGATTTCATCATTATCGCACCGTCCATAAAGAGAGAGAAGAGAGAAAATAAAGGCTAGAAATGCATAAATTCTCGCAATTCATAGTGATGACAACTAAGGCGAGTACCTCTTTACACGCCGCGAAATTGCACAAAATCCTACTTGCAACCAAACAGCCCCTTCGATTCACCACTGTTCTATCAGAATCCACTACTACGAACCAGTGACTCATAGAAGCAGCAGTTACTCTCAAAGGCAAAAGCCCTCCAAGCAGATAAATTGATAAAGAGAGAGAGAGATAGAGGGAGGGAGGGGGGAAGAAATTGGACAACTGTTAGTTCTCTTGATGAAATACCAGAAAATTTGCTGTGAGAAAAATGTACATATGAAAGTTTAGATGTAAGATATGTAAATACATATGAATTTAATAGTATGCATAAAAATCCCCCCGAGATTAATTTCATTTCCTCTTCTTGAATTTAAAAAAGCCTTTCAAAAAATCAGGGAGAAGATGAAGAGCACCATTCATACCATCATAGAAGAGCAATTAACTAACAAGCATAATCAAAACGAGGAATGAAAACAGTGAGCAGAATGCTAAGAGTCAACTCTGCTCCATCCCGAAGATGACCCTCTAATTTCTTAATCATCATAACAAAGAGAAATGCAGAAGTTGCCCGCAGATGCACAGGACGTCCAAGCGGTTCCACCACCATTGCAAGAAGAAAAGAAAAATCTTAACAGCATTACGATCGCTGAAGCACCCTTGAAGCAGAAAAAAATTTGCATGCGTAAGACGTAAGCAGCTCTGCGTACGCACTCTTTGAGAGGGTATTGATACCGATGTTATAGCGGAAAAATTATTCCATACGGGCAACGTATATAAGCTTGCGTGCGGAATCCAATCACATAATGCCACGTGCGAAGGCTTTGAAATTTTAGGCGCATGGCGCGGGCTCTCATCATGAGGCCAAAAAGCCTATGAGAAATCGATATTTGGGCTCTGCCAAATATCAATTTCCTTTCAAAACGCACTGCACCAAATAAGCTGCCCCAAATGGGGCCATAGACATACCATCTGAGGTCCAAGTTTGGGGTCTCCATTATCTTGCATCTTTTGTAGACAGATAAATCAAAAGTAGGTAAAAAATATAGCAACTTAGAAATATATATAAAAGTGGAAACAAAATGGGAAATCTGAAGCACACATTCGCCTTAATTCCATCTAAAAGTATAAGCATTACACATAAAAGCAGCAATTCCCTGCAGAAGCATAAGCCATCCAAGCTGCTACATTGCCATTGCACGAGAAAAACAAGTCATTGAAGCAACTTGGAATGGAACAACATTACCATTGATGTTGAATTTAATTATCTCCTTAATCAGAGAGCGAGGGAGAGGGAGAGGGAGAGATTCACGAAATTCATAAATATAAATTTGAGTAATTACCAAATTTGAGCAAGGCATTACCAGTATTGAAGACGCAAGTAGAGTTTTTCTAATGATTTGACCACCTATTAATACAACTATGCCACAAAATCTAAAGTTTTTCCTGAATTCTTTCTCTAGTCTTAATCTTAAGAAGAACATCATCAGTGAAAAACATGCATTAAGGTACATCCTCTTAAGAAGAACATCATACAAGTCATTTATTCTTAAAAATGGGGACCAAAATACTCTTCTTCAACTCCACAAGTATCTTTTGAATTTTTGAAATAAAATTTAGAAGTTTACCAAAACAAAAAATTCTCAAATCTCTTAAATATTTCAACACTTCTATTGGGACACCATCATCTTCTATTTTCTTTCCACCCATGACTTTTTATAAGCCTTCACTAACCTCTTTTCCACAAAGACGACAAGAAAAATAAAAAAAATTTCTTATTATTAGCAATATTAAGATCATTAAAATTAATCGTATTTTCAAAAACTTCATTGAAAATTTGATAAAAATATCTCACCCACCTATGTTGAAAATTTTCATCTAAGGGAAACACATTATATTTTTCATCTTTAAGACACTTCAATTAAATTTTTACTTTTATTTTTATTTGTTTAGCTCTCTCTCTCTCTCTCTCTCTCTCTCTCTCTCTCTATATATATATNAACACAATCCACTTTAAAGGCCCAATTGGTATCTTGAAGTTATAAAGAACTTTATAACAGGGAACTGGTGTCGATGAATTTCTTTAGCTCCACCAATGCTCCACCATTGCATGGGAAAGCCGGAAATTCCACAAGCACCATGGAATATTTTCCATGTCAAATTTAATCCTCCCCAAATATAAGAGAAAGGAAGAGGGAGAGCGAAAGGGACATTCATGAAATTTATAGAGATAAAACTTCCAAAAATGCAATAGAACTGAAGAGGGAAAATAGCCTTTTTTGGTGTTTTGAGGGTTTAAGACACCTTTGGTGTTTCAAGAGTATGTTGTAATTGTAAACTAAAAATATATGCAATAGAACTGAAGAGGGAAAATAGCCTTTTTTGGTGTTTTGAGGGTTTAAGACACCTTTGGTGTTTCAAGAGTATGTTGTAATTGTAAACTAAAAATATATAAGTATTTAATGGAAACTACGTAAATCCTTTTGTTTTTATTTTTGAAAAGATGAATAACACAGTTTAAAAATCTAAAAATCATTCTGTAAAAAGATTCATTCTCACCCTAAAAATTCTAAAAATCATTAAGAAAATGACAACCAAACATAAGTGAGAAAACTGTCACAAACAGGCACTTAAACAAAAAGGTTTTCTTGGAGGATGAAGCATTAATCGTTCATTGATAATAAACGGTTTCATTTGACAACACAAAAAGAACCAATACTAACGGCAACTATAACTAAATTGTAAGAATCAACACCTAAAGGGCGCATTTGGTTGACAGGAGAAAAGAAACCAATACAGTCTACAAGTATGATTAAATTGTAAGAATGAACACACTAATAAGGGCTCATAAAGTTGCTTGAGGATATAGAAAAGTGGGGAAAAAATGGGGAATCAGAAGCCAAGTTTAGATGTCAGATACGTAAATACATATGAATTTAATAGTATGCATAAAAATCCCCCTGAGATTAATTTCATTTCCTCTTCTTGAATTAAAAAAAGCCTTTCAAAAAAACAGGGAGAAAAAAAAGAGCGCCATTCATACCAACATAGAAGAGCAATTAACTAACAAGCACGATCAAAAAGAGGAATGAAAATAATGAGCAGAATGCTAAGAGTCAACTCTGCTCCATCCCGAAGATGACCCTCTAATTTCTTAATCAGCGCAACAAAGACAAATGCAGCAGTTCCTCGCACGTCCAAGGTCTTTCGTCATCATTGAAATGAAAAAAAAAAAAAAAAAACATCTTAACCGCATTACGATCGCTGAAGCACCGTTGATGCATGCCTGAACCTAAGCATAATCAAATATGTGATGAGATCGCCAAATTTGAAAGAGAGAGAGAGAGAGAGAGACGGTGAACATTCAGCTCAAAAGAAATCAACGGAAAGCCATTTTCTCCAGACAGCTCATGCAAAATGAGCTAGGGTTTGATCTCACTGGATTTTACCCATTTACGCATGACACTGCAGTTCCCTCTTCTGATCGAAATTTTTTAGATGATCCAATAACGAAAAAATATTACATCAGTACTATTACGCACCTAGAAATACCGTGCGTAGCCAATAAAATCACACCACGCACGACAGGAGAAAAAAAAACGGCACAATAACACGAGAAATATTCCTCCCGTGTTATTCATGTGTTATTGTATGTTATTCATGTGTTATTGTGTGTTATTCATGTGTTATTAATGTGTTATTCATGTGTTATTCATGTGTTATTTTATTATTATAACACCAAGAATATTCTCAGGATATAATAACACATGAATAACACACAATAACACTCGACTAACACGGGGAATATTCCCGATAGAAAAAAAACAATGCAGTAACACGAGGAATATTCTTCCCCGTGTTATTCATGTGTTATTGTGTGTTATTCATGTGTTATTGATGTGTTATTATGTTATTATAACACCAAAAATATTCCTAAAAATATATTACTAATAAGTATATAATTAAATAAATTATAATTAACAAAAAATAATTAAATAAAAAATCAAATAAATTTATATTGCTATATTTTCATATTTTCTGGTTATACAGGCAATCCCTTGAGGGATCATTAATAATTACTTCTATTTTTTATTTTCTTATTTTTATTTTAACTTTGTTTTATTTAGATTTTGATATAAATTGACACATTTAATTAAAATATGATTGTTTAAAAAACATTCTGACATGTACATAAATAGGCATTGAAAGTTATGCATGTAAATGCCCCTATAGAGAGAATGTGTGTGGTGGATTTATCTGGATGCTAATCAGAAGATTGTCAATAAGCTACATTTGCCGACCCCTAATTCATAATGCGTCAGAAAAATCCCTTGGTGTTCTAGATGCAAATGCATAAGAATTTTTTGGTACATATGTGTAAATCCTTCTTTTTGAGTCTCACTTCCTCTTAGATCAGATAAAAGCCTACAGAAAAAAAATGGGAGAACACGGAATTGATTAATTCAAAAGATCATGGAAAACTAATTACCACAATAACTACGCAAAACAATTAGGCCTAAACAAACGTTAAAAAGCGAGTGCAATATAAAATTTAACCAACAAAAAAACACAACTCAATTCATATGCCTAATAATGAGTAATTACCCATACAGTCCCACATTATGTTCATTTGTAGAAAAATGCCTACAAATCCATTTTGTCCAATCTGCACTAAATAAGGCCACTCCAAATAATAAGGGGCTAATTTCAAGTTCAGGCCGTCAAAAACCTGCATAATAAGCAAATTGGGCATTTCGATGCATATCACAAAAATTTTATATATTTACATATCTAACACACAAACTATGATACTTACACAGATATCATTGCCAGCAAATTCAATCTCCCCACTGAATTTTAGAAAGCAGGAAAAACTGACAATCAAACCGAGCTGCAGTAACTTTCTAGTAAGCTAATGAATCAGCTGCCACAAAAAAACCATTAAACTAGAAAACAGCTGTTCCTTA
Organism: Phalaenopsis hybrid cultivar; assembly: GCA_002079205.1. NCBI lineage: Eukaryota > Viridiplantae > Streptophyta > Magnoliopsida > Asparagales > Orchidaceae > Phalaenopsis > Phalaenopsis hybrid cultivar. The sequence continues at coordinate 42,917 of JXCR01141044.1, forward strand.
GACTCTGGTTTGTTCATCTGGCCGAAAATATTTAACATTAAATGGCTCATAACAGCAAAAATTTGGATAAAGGAAGCCAATATAATCTTTCAGACCAATATAAATATTGAAGTTTAGATCTTAAAAACATAAATATATCATGGAAACAACAGTAATCCTCATATAAGCCATCATAGGCACATGTTGTCCAATCTGCTTCATCGCCATTGAATGAGAAAGTAGAAATCTACGACTTGCACCAATATAGAGTAAAACTAAATAAAAATGGGAGAATAGAGGCTCAGAGTAACTTATTTCCATCAAAACGAAGATGCATGCACATAATTTCAACCAATGACACATTGACGATCCTCAATAATTTAATTATTATTGCATAATCATAAACAAAATTAGAACCAATATAGAAAATTAGAATTGCCTTTGCTCTATCAAAAACCAAATCCAACTAATTCGCAACCTCTAGCTCATGAAAGCAGCAGTTACCCTCAAAGACATAGGCCATCTAAGCTGCATCATTGCGATCGCAGGAGAAGAGGGCAGATCTCTAAAGGACAATAAAGGACATATTTCTATTTATATATATATATATATATATATATATATATATNTGTTGCGGAGATGAGAATGATTAGGTGGATGAGTGGTTTTACACTTAGAAACAAAATGCGGAATGAATATATTCGTGATAGGGTTGGTGTAGCTCCTGTGACAGACAAACTTAGAGAAAGTCGTCTTAGATGATTTGGTCACATTAAATGTCGACCATCTGATGATCTGATTAGGAGAGTAGATGTCTTAGATTCAACTTGTGTTAAGAAAGGCAGAGGTAGACCTATGAAGACTTGGGCTTATTGTATTAAAAATGAGTTTTAGATTCGGCTTGTGTTAAGAAAGGCAGAGGTAGATTTGTGTTAAGAAAGGCAGAGGTAGACCTAGGAAGACTTGGGCTTATTGTATTAAAAATAATCCTAATTTACTAGAACTAAATGAAAATATGACACTAAATAGGACGCAATGGAGAAAAAGGATTCTTATTATAACTAAATGAAAATTATGACACTAAATAGAACGCAATGGAGAAAAAGGATTCATGTAGCCGACCCCACGTTAAAAATGATCTTAATTTATTAGAACTAAATGAAAATATGACACTAAATAGGACGCAATGGAGAAAAAGGATTCATGTGGCCGACCCCACGTAGTGGGGTTAAATCTTTGTTATTGTTGTTGTTGTTGTTGTATGCTTTAATATTTATTTTTTTAATCATATTATACGTTGTTGTTATTGTTGAAAAAGGATTCATGTAGCCGACCCCACGTAGTGGGATTAAGGCTTTGTTGTTGTTGTTGTTTGTTGTTGAAGTGATTAGATAAATGAAAATAAAAGGCTGAGGTAGACCTAGGAAGACTTATGCTTATTGTATAAAAAATGATCTTAATTTACTAGAACTAAATGAAAATATGACATTAAATAGAACGCAATGGAGAAAAAGGCTTCATGTAGCCAACCCCACGTAGTGGGATTAAGGCTTTGTTGTTGGTTTTGTTGTTGTTGGACAGCGTATGCAGAAAAGCCTTGAAGAAGGCGAGCAGCAGAGTCGGGGTCGATCTATTCCCTCACAAAACAAATGAGCTAGGGTTTTCCTCGCACGGGGCCACCCTAGTGTTTGTTATCCACATTTTATAAGCATTTTGAAAACCGTCGTTTTCGCGGGCCGCGTTCCGTCATCGCACTCAATTACTCCGCCGCCCTCCGTCGTACGTGCCTCTCAAAACCTTTGTTTCTTCCTACAATCGATCTCTCTTTGTCGCCCTCCCGAACAACAATCGATCCCCTCTTTGTTGCTCTTGTGAGGGCTCGGCTGCACTCGCTGGATAGAGATGTCGTGTTGAGCAACAAGTGACGGCTAAATAAGCGAGGGCATTTGGAGATGAAGATTGTGATAGATTTACAGGATTCACGTTGATTGAAGCGTACGAAAGGGGATGCGAGGAAACACGGCAGTAGAAGCGGAGAAGGTGGAGAAAGATAGGAGTAATGGAGATCGCCTTCCTCGGACACTTCGATTACATGGTAACCTTCCCAGCTAGCTTCAAATTACAGTTGGTGAAGATTTTGGGGGATGAGGGGGAAGGAGAAGGTAACAAGGGCTATTTGAGAGAAGTTAAAATTTCTGCTTAATTTGTTCAATTAAAAACTCTTTACTAGATAGAAATTAATCCGGAAAATTTTAAATTTAAGTTCTTCTTAATTTAATTAAATATAAGTTAATTATAATAAATAGAATTCATTACCATTTAATGATTAGATAAAATGATTTCTTAAGTTAATTTTAATTTTATTAATTTAATATCAATTGATATATGCTTTGTAAATAATTGATTCGGGATTAATTAATAAAAGTTAAAGTATTGATTAAAGTTTGATTAGTTTAGTAAATTCTAATTAATGATTATATAACTTAATAAATAACTAGTTAATGATTAATGATTAATAATAAAATACTAATTAGTGATTAATTAGTTAAACAAAATTTTTATCAATCATTAACTTGATAAATGGTTAATTTACTTAAAAAAAACCTGCAAATAAACTGTTTTCGAAATGCTCTAACTAAACAACTAAACACTTATTCAAAACAGGGGCAGAATGATCATTTATCTAGAATCAGTTATTTTCCAAACACACAAACCAAACAGCCAGACAGCTTATGCAGATCAGCTGATCATCAGTAGATTATCAGGATAAGCTGCTTATCAACAGAAGCTGGATAAGTTGCAGCTACCCCAAACAGACACTAAATGAATTCAACATAATTTTTTTCTAATTTAAATTTAAAATAATAAATTAAATAAAATAAAACAAAAATCATTTATGTTTAAATAAAATAATTTCCCTTATGAAATAAGAACAGTGCATAAGCGCCCTTTTTGAGTTTAAATAGTACTACAACAATATGGATGATTAAGCATGCTTACACATTTGTTGTCCGAATGCACATCATAAAGGCTGAAGTCACCGGAAAAAATAAATAAATAAACTTTTTTTTTAAAGAAGCGTCATATTAATTCAATTGGATTAGTTCAAAATTATTCTTTTAAAAATCTATGTAGACCATTCTGAGAAAAAAACACTATTAACGTCATAAAATAAATTTGAGCCTATGGTTCCCATTTCTTTTGAAAATCTTTCAGCTTGCAAAAATTCCATCAATTTCTAGTGAATAGGGGTGTAACTGAGCAGAACACGAGCAAACCCAGATTTAGCTCATGTTCAGCTTGTTAAAAAATATCACTACTCGTGTTTTATCCTTTTATACTTCAAACACAAAAAAGTGTGTTCATGTTCAACACGTTTGCTTAGCAAGCCAAACACGAATTATTCGTAAAGAAAACACGAATTATTCGTAAAGAACATCATTCAACTTGCAAATTCTTCCATTAATTTCGAGTGACCCATAGAAAAATAAATGACTGAGGGAAACCACAGTGAATCTTCTCCACATATTTTTTGGTTTAAAGTTGCACCAAATCTTTTCCATAACATCTGCACAATGGCTAAACAACAATTAGTTTCCAATGACCAATGTCGCATCAAATTGTATCTTTGATCTCCACTTTTATATATTAAAATGAAAAATTGTGTCTAATTAATTAAGTATGATGAACATATTCTGATCAGGCTTTTAGGGATTAAAAATCGAAACAATCAAAACATAGATACACTAAAAAAGAGAATTTAATTGTTTGCTTCTACACTATTAAATATATTGTCAAGATAATTCTGTTACAAACAACATTACTTAAGAATGACAGAATGATCATTTATCCACAAATATTTGCAAATCAACTATTTTCAAATAACAGCCCCAAACAATCAGTCAACTTATCAAGATAAGTTGCTTATATGCATAAGCTGAATAAGCTGCAGCTGTCCCAAACAGATCCTAAAGCTCATCCATAAACAATAACTAAACTGGTTTAAGATATTAAAGTATGTTCTATAGAAAAGAAGGGAATGGAAATGGGCTCATATTCATTTTCATTCAATCTACAAAAATAGGGCAGAAAATAAGGGCCCACATTCAAAAACATAACGGAACAGAAATTCCATAATAAATGCTCAACACAGTTAACCTAAGCAAGCATTAAAAAGGAAGGACAGACAACGCGAAGTCGAATGCAAAGATTTGCCTCTGTTCCATCACGAAGAAGATCCACCCATTTTTCAGTCAACATGACAGATTGAAAGATTGCACAAAATTGCAGAAGTCATCCTAGAGCAAAGAGGCATTAATATGTCTAAAAAGCACCATAAATATCATCGGTCATGAAAAAGAGAATAAGCGCAATTCACTCTTTCTTCAAACTTGCATTAAAGTAGAAAGGACAAGGGAAGTCTTTAACTAAAATTCGCCTTATTTCCATTGAAAAACTAACATATCCCCATGATTTCCACCAATGACACGTGCACACCTAAGTAGGCATAGGCCATCCAAACTAATCCATCGCCATTGCATAAGATGAGCAGAGTTTTCGGAAGAACCATGAAGAATTTAATCATCATTGACTAATCTCCATCTCTCCCTCTCTCTCTCTCTCTCTCTCTCTCACAGTAAATGCGCCGAGCTTGAGCGACCCCAGGCTTAGTTTGTGTTTAGCTCAATAAAAAATATCAATGTTCATCTTCGGCTTGTTTAAATATCGAAAACAATTTATTATTTCAAGTCAAACATAAACGAAAAAAATTTTGTTCGTGTTCAGCTCGTTTGCTTTTTGACCGAATCAAGCACGAGCTACATAAAGAGCCAAACACGAGCTGTTCACGAACAATGAGCCTTTTTAACAGCCCTACACACACAAAGAATTAACGGAAAAAAATTGAGTAATTTATCGCTATTATTGGAGATTCACGTAGCTTTATTTAAATTAAAGTGTTATAGTTTGCAAGGGAAATTCCAAGAATTTTTTTTTGGTAGGAAATGCATTAGTTGTATTATTACTAAATAAAAATTGAACCATTTTAAGGTTTTATCATGTCACTTTATACCAATAGAAGATTTAAGGGCAATTTTCTTGAAAAAATCTTACTAAAATTTGGTTTTAAAAAAAGTTTCGAGAAGAGTGTAGCTGAAATTTAATTACATAAATGCAACAATAACAACAAGACTTTACCTCATGAAGTGGCATGAATCCTTTTCTCCATTGTGTCCTATTGAGTTTCATATTTTCATTTAATTCTAATAAATAAAAATAATTTTCATACAACATGCCCAAGTTTTTTTAGGCCTACCTCTACTTTTCTTAAGATGAATCAAATCTAAAATAATTTCTGCCCTAACTGGGTCACCAAATGGTCAACATTTAATGAGAACAAATCATCCAAGGCGACGCTCTCTAATCGTGTCTGCAACAGCAGCTACTCTAACCCTTTCATGGATATTTTCATTTTGCATTTTGTTTCTTAATGTGAAATCACACTGGTGGCACCTGAGCATTCTCCTCTCAGCAACACTCAACTTAATCTTATGTTTATATTTTCCAAGCAGCAATATGTGTCATAAAGCATTGCAGGTCTAAACATCACCTTATAAAATTTTACTTTTAGGTCTAAGCTATTATCACAGAATAGGCCCGATGTATTCCACCACTTCAACAATCCAACTTGAATTCTACTCATAACATTCCCATCTATATCACCATTAAGCACAAAATAAATAACATCATATGCCACAATGACAAAAAATCCATTATGGAAAAGTATACAGCTCTTAAAAGATAACCTCTAATAATCGGGAGCTGCATGCTAAAGATCAAGTCCTCTAAAACTGATCTAATCCCATATCTGCATTCAAATTGTTGGCGATAAAATTAAAATATGCTGATAAATAAATTTTCATAAAATAAATATTGAATAATTATTCAATAGCAATGTGTTCATTTGCAGAAAGATGACTAAAAGCCCATTTTGGACAAACATACAACTATTAAAAGATAACTTCAATGAAAAGGATATACGCTAATCAACATAAAAAAGGTTTAAAAAATCAGATCAAAAGCTAAAAAGTATAATCATTCAGAAAAATAACAAAATTTAATTTCAAATTCTGTAAATTCTTCCAACTTAAGTAGGAAACTGATATGGATCCTTCCCTGCTAATTCAAGCTCATCCAGCAACCCTAACTAAACTGGTTCAAGATATCAAAATATGTTTTACAGAAAAGTGGGGAATGGAAATGGGCTCAGAATCGTTTTCATTCAATCAACAGGCCCATCCAACCATCAACGCTCAATCGGTGACAATGGAAGTGGCGGTTAGCCACAACAGATGCACAGGCCATCCAAGCGACTCCATTGCCACTGGATGAGAATAACATGCATCACTGAATCGGCATCTAATGAAGTTCTGCTCGGCCATAAGGTTGGCAAGATTCTCTTTCACAATAGATTTCATCATCATCGCCCAATACATAAAGAGAGAAAAATATAAAGGTGAATATAGATAAATATATATATCTATATATATATATATACCTAGAGAGAGAGAGAGAGAGATGCTTACCATCTAGGCTCAAGTCACCATTATCATGTGGCATTATCATACTGGAACATCCGAATCCAGGTAAAATAAAACACACACACACAACAAACTAAGACAGACCAGAAATTCTACAAAATTACAAATATTCTTCCACTTTATAGCCCCAATTAGATGCTTAAAATCATAAAAGAGGAAAAAAATGCAGAATAGTAGGCTTGTATTTGCCTCAGTTAAAATGCAGACATATCCACATTTTCCCCATCAATAACACATTAACGCAGCACTTACACGGCATTTCACTTTAGCATAATTGTTAGTGGGAATGGGGCACATATGTAAAAATTAAAGTATAATTGTTAGATACCAAAAAAACAAAAGAATTGACTGGTATGTTTCTCAAATAGTTTTCTTCAAAGTGTAACACTCTCTCAATCCAATGGTGATATCAGGGTTTAGGATTAAAGGGTTTAAAATTCTATTTACACAGCATTGGACTTTGGAGCTCCATCATGTCCTATGAGCAAAAAGTAGGATAATTGCATACATAGCACTTGAAACATTGCTCCATACAAAACAAGTACCAACTTGCAACTATCTTTTAAATTCTCACCAAAATATCAGAATGAGAGTAAATAACAAAAATCTGATTACCGATGTTGACCTCAATTTTTCGTGAGGTCTAGTATTCCTCGTAGGAGTTAGGATCTAGCCTTAGGGTTCTTCCNTCGACCCGCTTCCGCCCCTTTCTGGAGTTTCGCATGTGTGGTATCAACTTCTAGCACTTAGAAGGACGAAACCAACATGAGGAAACCCAAAAGGGATTCCCTATAGNGACCCGCCTCGTTTTAGTTCGACCCTCTTCCGTCCCTTTCTAGAGTTTCGCGTGTGTGGTATCAACTTCTAGCACTTAGAAGGACGAAACCAACATGAGAAAACCCAAAAGGGATTCCTATAGGACCCTTTTGAGCCTTAGGGTGTGGCTTTTTGCACAATTAGCACTCCCACGCGCACAAACTTTGCAATTCGGAGAGTCGATACGTCCGATCGCCGCAATTCACATTGCCTCCGCTGTTACTTGTTGAATGCTTGAGTAAACCTTTTGGTACGGTCGATCGCGGGTCAATATTTTGTGAAATTTGAATTTCGACGCNGCACAAGCTTTGCAATTCAGAGAGTCGATACGTCCGATCGCCGCAATTCACATTGCCTCCGCTGTTACTTGTTGAATGCTCGAGTAAACCTTTTGGTACGGTCGATCGCGGGTCAATATTTTGTGAAATTTGAATTTCGACGTTTTTTGACCCGATTGTCGACGACGTCGTCCGAGCGACCCCGGATGACGAAACGGATTGCGCCAACGCGTCCGGAACGTCGATTTTGCCCGCGGA
>JXCR01141044.1:56071-79340 GCA_002079205.1 Phalaenopsis hybrid cultivar
TTTGAGGTTGAGTGCTCTTTCATTTAAACTATGGAAAATATGAGGTCAGTTTGATTTCATATTTTTCTAAAATTATATATATATATATACGTAAATTAAAAAGTCCTTCCGAAGCGGGCGACGGGATTTTCATTCCGGCGACCGACAGCTTCTTACGGGCGCCCCCAAACATTCAAAACTCTTTTCCCCTTTTAAGCGCCGACAGCCGACAGGAAAGACAATAGAGCAGAAATGGGATTTTAAAAAGGTCTATCTTCATTACCTGAAGATCTTAAAAAAAAAAAAAGAGCAAAAAATGTGAAATTGGAGGCTCAGATTTAACTTTGTTATATCTGCATCCCATAGCACCCATCATTTCTCTACTACTAATGCACATTATGCAAAGATTACCCAATGAAATAACCACATGTTCCCTACATTGACGCATCGACGCAACATTTACCAACGGAAAAATATCCACATGTTCCCTATCACTGACACATTGACACGAGATTTACCAACGGAAACATAGGTCGTCCAAGCTGCTCCAATCACCATTGCATGAGAAAATCAGACATCTCTGAAGCAACATGGACAGAGACAAGATCACTTTTCAATTAAGATTTAAAGCCAATTACATACAGACCACCCAAAAATTGCTATTTACAAATCTACTACCCATGTTAATCCAATCAAAGGGGAGATGCAAATAAAGATTCATGGAATTCATAGAAGTAAAATTTAATCATTTCCCAATCACAGAGAGGGGAGCTGGACCCACACACAGCGGGAGAGAAAGGAAGGGATTCATTGAAGGCAGAAGTAAAGTTTCAGAAATTCACTACTGTTCTTGGAGATGCAACATAAAATTAATTTATTGGACGTATTTAGATACATACAACCTAATTCACATATTTGACTTACATTTGTATCACTCAAATCTTTTCTATGACATAAAAAAGGCACTATTTATGCATTAAATAGTAAAATACACCTTCTCACATATAGATAAGAATGTGGCATGAATGTAAAACTTGATAGTTTAGTTGTTAATAATGTAAATTCATTGAAATTGAGTGGTATGTATGAAAATTGTTAGGTATGGCACATAGCACTAAAATTTGGAGTCTCTTGGAATGAAGAGATTACACTTGGAATTTAGTGGGTTAGGGGGGAGCGAGGGTGCAAGGGAAGCGTGGTGGCCCAACCCACACTGGTGCACGAGAAATTCTATATATTTCTCCTAAGGGGTTGGATATTCGTCAAGGTGGAGATTTGTTAGGTATGTCTCATATACCATAAATGGGACAGATGTTGGATACGGCGCCCACGAGCGGAGTGGAGCAGAATGATCTGTCCAATCGAGAGAGTTTCAATATGTGGGTTGGGGGTGCAAGGGTAACACCCCGAGATTTGATACAATAGAAACTTAAGTAATTACATATTGTACTATAGGGTTATATATATATATATATATATATATATATATATATATATATATNCTAATCCTAGGTGAGCTAAATCTTGTATTCTGCACTCTTTTTTGAATATTGAAAAGAAAGCCGCCGCTCTCCTCACGAGGATGAGGCATTTTTGCCGAACCTCGTAAATCTCTGTGTGTTCTTCTGGATTTGTGTCGATTCTTGTTTCTCTTCGCCCTAATTTCTCAACTAAAATCTTGTTTTAATGTTTCAGCTCAATTTCTGTGGCTTACATCAGAAATTCCAAAAACCGTTTTGGTTGGAAATGCATTACGTCTAGCACTACTTGCCTGGACTCTGTAGAAATATAACCAAAAATCCAAATTGGACAAAATTACAACTATGAGAGGGATAACCTCTGGTATTTGAGAATCGCTGATTGAAGGTCAAGCTTTGCAATTGATTTGAACCCAAATCATGTTGTGCTAAACAATGCAGAAAACAAAATACTTCAAAGCAGATTGATTGGAAGTTAAATAAATTCAGGAATGAAAACAAAAAATCTCAATGGATTACAGTTCAAACTGTTACATAATAATGGTGGGAAAACCTTATCAAATAGTTTTCTTCAAAGAGGAGCATTGTCTAATTCCTCTTTAAAGATCTACTTACACAACATTGAAGTTCAGAGCTCCATCTTGTAGCCACAACATAAAGTATGGCATATAACATAAATCTGTTGACAGACAGGACATACCGAATCAGAGATTCAAAGACAAAATAGAAAAAAAGTGGGACTTTAGCTTTTGCGGTTTAAAGTTGGTTTTTCAGCAGTTTCCCAGGATTTAGGTTAAATCCTGCTCAAATCCAGTACCAAAAGAACCTTCCTTTGTTACCTGAAGATCATAAGAAAATGGAAGAAAAAAAAATGTGTAATTGGAGACTCAGATTCACCTTTGTTCAATCTGCAAGCAGAAGCAACCATCATTTCTATATCACAGATGCACAGGATGTAAAGGATACTCAATGAAATATCCACACGTTCTCTATAAATGATGTATTGACTCAACATTTACCAGCAAAAACATAGGTCGTCCAAGCTGCTCTGCCACAGCACGAGAAAATCAGATATCTCTGAAGCACCATGGACTGAAACAAGATCACCTTTCAAGTTAAATTTAAGTGACAATTACATACAGACCACCCAAAATTTGCTATTTAAAAATCAGCCACCCTACTTCATCCAATGACGCAAGGGAGATGCAGCTAAAGATTCATCGAATTCATAGAAGTAAAATTCAATCATCATCAAATGACAGGGGAGCAGAAGACACACACACACACACACACACACACACACACACACACACAGAGAGAGAGAGAGAGAGATTCAAGAAATTTGGTTGGATATGCATTACGTGTAGCATCACTTTCATGGAATTACACAATATATAATGAACCAATTTATGATCCAATCGTAAGTCACTGGATAGATGTTCATCTGTAGAAATATACCCAAAAGTCCATATTGGATCAAATTTCATGAGAGGGATAACCTCTAGTATTTGAGTACCGCCTATTGAAGTTCAAGCTTTGAAACTGCTTCGAGCCCAAATCTTATTGTGCAAAATAATGGAGAAAACAAAATCACACAACATATTAAAATGCTAATACGGTGCAATTTCCGTTGTTCGGCACAGATCCACCAACATCCACGGGAAGATATTATTCGACTATAACTGTAAAATTGTTGTGAAATTCTCAACAACTGCCCTAAATATAATAATAATCAACCATCTTCCAACTCGCAAATTCTAGTATTTCATAAAAAGCAGGCTGGTCAAAGAGGTCATAGCGAGGACCTATATTATCATTCGTAGGCCACAAAGGCAACTATGAGACACCAAACAGAGAAAAAGTCAAACAACACCACACACCATTGAAACACCTCTCACAAAAGTGCAGAAAGCCACAAAAAGAACTGCGATAAACCCATAAATAATGAGTTTTTCATTTCTAAGAGTGAAGTGCCATTGATGCATTAAAACAAAACATCAGTCATGTCTCCATTATGATGTGGTATTAGAAAACAGATCACACAAAGCAAAGAACTAAAAGGAGCTAAGAATGATTAAAACTTCTGATAAAAGGCAAACATCTATATACATCAACTCCTGTATTGGTTACTTGAAGAAATAGAGACGTCTAAAGGAAACGGGAGCCATAGCTCAAATTTGCCTGAGTGCCATCAAAAAGCGGATAAATTTAAATCTTCACTACCAATGACACACGAACACAGCAGTTACCTACAAAGCATAGATCATCCAAACTAATCCGTTGTCATGGCATGAGAAAACCACCATAGACGAGAACAAGACCACATCCAATGTAGAACTCAATCATCATCACCTAATCAATGAAAGAGAGCGATAGAGAGATAGAGAGAGATCCACGGAATTCAAAGACAAATAAAATGAGTAATTACAATTCTAGAAAATGCAATTAGATGTTTTTTTTAACTTGAGTTTCCTTAGCTTGCAAAAGAAATTCCAAGAGTTTATTGTAGGAAATACACTAGATGTAGCATTACTCGTCTAGAATAGCAGAAAAGAAAGTAAACCATCTTAAGATTCATTCATATCACCACACACCGGTAGCAAATAAAGGGAAAATTGCGTGAAAATACTTACCTAAATTTGGTTAAAAATGTTTTGAAACGAGTGCAACATAAATGTTAAGGAGAATTTACATGCCACATAATTCTTGTGTATTTACATGTCTAACAACTAAACTTTCAAATTTAACATCAGTGTCATACAGGAGCATTTACATACCATACCAAACAATTCTTAAGCCCTGTGGACCGCCCTATAAAGCAATCCTTCGATGAAGCATTTAACATCAGAGAGTGCCATACAGAGGTAAATGAAAGTAGACAACAAGAAAAGGAGAGAAGCTCAACTGACACTGCCAGCTAAAGTTGTATGAGAAAACTAATTTAGTAATTAATCAATTAAATTAATGAAAACTAATATAAATAAAATCAAATTAAAGTCACAGTCCCATCTTCCCCACTACCTCACCTGCCCAAAACTAGCGACTACATCCCACCCCTCCCCAAGTTTTGCCCAAAACCATTGCATTTGTTACGGAATCCTCACAATACACTCGTGATTAAAGCTAGCTGGGAGAACAATACAGGAACGCTACATAAAAAGACCTCCCAAACACCCAAATTCTCATCCTTCCGCTCCACTCTTACTCCAAACCAATGAGAAAGGTGACATTTGGGTTTCTCCCCTCCCGCCCACCACCTTCATGCTCTTCAACTTCTCTAAATCATGTAAATCCATTTTCCAATAGAATTTACTAAATTCTGGATTTTAGGCAAAATGGATAGAAATGAGATTAAGAGCATGGAGGATTTAAATATGTCATTTTTGCTGCTTGGCAGGATTTAGGTAAAACTGCTTAAAACCTGCTCCCAAACAGCCCCTAACTGTCCCCCTTCCATGCCTTCTACAGACCCTCAAACCAAAAATGAAGGGCGAAGTCATGAAAGTACACAAAAATGGCCCAGGTAGGTGTTAGCCACCTGGATGTGAACTAATACAGAAGGAACCAGTCAAGCATCCCCCCAACCGGCGTGGTGGACAGATGCGCCCACAAGAAGAAGCAGAGCAGGCGACAAAAGAAAGTAAAGGAGCAGGGTGCTGCAACAGAAAAAGGAAATGAGCAAAGGGGATCCACGAGGGCTTTAATTACATATTCAAGAAAGAGAAATCAAATGAGTTTGGAGGGAAGGCTTCGAACGAAAGTTTTTGAATTACCGATAAAGAATTCTATTTAAAGGACTAACCTGGACTTGTTCCTTTATGCATGTTTGTTGTTGGTTGCTATGCTTTTTCGTTTAGTGGTGTTCCTAGCGACATTTAGGGCTGTGAGACAGCCGACTTACCTCACGAAAAGTACATCACCATTGTATCCTGTTGTTTTTATTTGTTTTGTGATTTCGTCGTGGTTTGTTGCTGATATTGGTGTCGAGGCATATCAAATTGGTATCAGAGCATGGATCTTGGTGAGATAGTAGCAAAGAAGGTTGGTGTGCTAGAATAAGAGGTGGAGAAAATTCAATTCAGGATAGAAGAAAGGATTGCTACCATGGAGAACATATTTCTTATGTTGAAAGTCGAAAGAACGATGAATTTGAAGGCATAGGGGAAATGCAAGAGATGATAAAAAAGCTCGTGGAGATGCAATCCAAGGTCGTGCCGACTGTTCCAGCTGCAAATACTAACCAAGGGTGATAAATAGATCAATCAGATCAAAAGCTAAAAAAAATAAAATCAATCTAAAAAACAACAAAATTTCATTTCATTTCCTGTAAATTCTTCAAACCTAAGTAGGAAACTGGTTTGGATCCTTCCCTATCAATTAAAGCTCATCCAACAACTCTAACTAAACTTGTTTAAGATATCAAAATGTGTTTTATACAAAAGTGGTGAATGGAAATAGGCTCAGAATCGTTTTCATTTAATCAACAGGAAGATCCAACCACCAACTCTCAATCAGTGATAATGAAAGTGGCAGTTACCCACAACAGATGCACAGGCCATCCAAGCTACTCCATTGCCATTGGATGATAATAAAATGNGTCATCCATAAATAAAGTGTTATGTGTGTAAAGATGAAACTTTTAATTTTTATCTTACTAGCAATTTATATCTATAATTGTCATAGTTTTTTCTTATAAAATTGGTGCTGATGCTTTGCAATTTGATTGAAAAAAAAGGTTAGTAATGGAAGATGAAGTGCCAAGCATCGTTGCCAAATTTAGCTTAAATTTATTCTCATCCATATATATAGCATCAATCCAATGTTTAAGAGCTCACTTGAAGGAGCTTTGCCGTTTATGAGCTCCTGTGGAATGGATATTGTCATCTGCGATCAAAATGACAAAAAAATAATGTTTCGTCGAAACAACTTTGGGATCCACCACTTTACCAAAAAACAAAAGAAAAACACGCATCAGCATTCACTGTAACATAACAAAACATTTTCGCCTTCTCAAATAAGGCATAATAAAGATTTTAAGTCTAGAACTATTAAAAAGTAAGAATCTTATTCTTCAATAAAATGAATATCAAAGAATCCAAAGCATAGAATATGATGTAAGATTCTTGGAGGAAACCTCTCATACATTTATGCTTTTGCAGTATTCTACATAGAAGAACTTGCATGCATTCATCTTAGGGATTATTAGAATTAGCTTCCCTCTTTGTTAAAGTGGGGAGGAGATCATGAAGTGTTGTCGTGACCAAAATTCAATAGTTAATTTATGTGACTTTCCATTGAAATCGAAGTAGAGTAGTCAATGTAAATAAGTTTTCTTTGGCAAATTTCTTCTAAATTTGCTATTTACGGCTAATTTAATATTGGAATACAATAATATCAATTACATGGCTAAGGGTAAAGTCAACTTGAGTACCATGTATCAGCATAATTTCACTTTTTATGCTACATAAACCAAATAAAGATAATATAAACTATCACAAAACATCTTAGTCAATTACTGCAACTTTTCTTCTTGTTGTTGTTATAATTCTTTCAAGGAGAGAATATTATTTTGATAATCTTATCGCCTCGAGATTTTTTCTAATGTAATGTTAATTATACCAATGTTAGTGGGAGATATCACTTTCATGCTAATATTATTTGGTGATGTTATCATTCCGTACAATTCCACATGGAAACACTATGATTTGCTTCACTTTCTAATGTATTATTTCCTCACTCAATATTGTTGTCCGCCATTGTCAGTGTTAGAGCCATTGCCCATGGCCACCATGATTGGTGCTCTAATATGACTATAACACCCTTATAAGCTCAATATCTTTGAAGGAAACATTGCACTTGTACTCTTTTAGAATTTTCATGTGAATGTTTTAAGCCACATTACAAGTTTTAGTTGTCTTATTGTTAGTAGAAGATCTTTGTTTAAAGAGACTAACTTTTTCCTTCACGTATCTTATATAAAGAAAAATCATTACTTATTTTATCATGTTTGGGCACAAAATTTTAAAGATAGGATGATTATATCTAAATCTTTCATCATATATAATTCATAATAAAATCTTTTAGCACCAGACAAATATGGGTTTAAGGTTCAAAAATATAAATAAGCCTATTAAGACGATTATCAAAGAGCAAGATAATGATTTCCAACTGTTAAGTTATAAAGATGAAAGCATCATTAGGTCATGTATTTTCATTATAATGCTGACACTCCTATTATTGATTTTCATGTTGTTTGTTAGTAACATAACATTTTTTTGAGCCATTTTAGTTTTTTTTTTTTTGAGTCCTAATATTATTGTTATTAAGTGATACATCAAGTTCTTCAATAAGCTAATAAATTTGTTACCCTAGAAGTTTTGTCAAGCTAGGACTAATGGGTATGACATAAATGAAGTAGGAACAATGTGATCTAATAAATAAGTTTTTTTTATTTCAATTTTTAGTCGCAATAATTTTTTAGTCACAACATGTTTCATTCAAATTTTAGCTCGAAATAAGATCAAATTCAAATAAACGAGCCGGTTGGGGCGGAATTTCTTCTAAGCCAATTTTAAGTCAATCTCAATTTAACTCTAACAGCCCTACTCGCATCAAAGAAAGGGAAAAAAATATATAAAAAAAGAACATTTTATAATACAATTATCAAAAGCCTTAAAAGGCCATGGAACTATAAATTTAGCTATATATTTAATATAAAAAAGTTGACGAAAACTCTCACTTTGTTTTATCAATTAGCAGATGCCCATTAATTCTATAATATTTATTTATTTCAGTACTCAACCCCACAAGTCTATAAACTTTATTGAACTTCCAATGTTCGGCTACGACCGGAGCAAATTAGCTAAGAAAACAATGATAATAATGCATTAATGATGCTTTAAATGCAATTAAAGCGTCCCACATTAACCTATAAGCTAATGATGGGGTATACGGCTTTTCATCAATTGAGCTTTACCCCACGGCGCCTTACATCATTATTGGAGCTTCCTTTATCTTCTTTTCCTTTCTTAGATCAATCAAATAATGAGGAAAATTACATACATAGGACCTAATCACTCGTCCGCCAGATATCTTTGTGATTCACGCTGACACTTTTTCGATGTACAATACTGAATTTCATCGCTAAGCATTATTTTAAAAAAATTGAGGCGTTTACGTTTAAGTACATAGCATCTATTTTTATAAGTCATACCTAAACTTCATATTTACACATTTAACACATTAATATATAATATCTCATTAAAAATATAGTACTATTATCACTTTTAAGAAGAGAAATACATATTTTCATAAATAAATTAAAATACCACAATACTATAAATGTAAATATAATTTAGGTGTAACATATGTAAATATCGAAGATAGTGTGCTAATAAATAATTTTCTAAAGAAAATTATAAGATAATTTACATACATAGCACCCAAATCTTTATGTATTTACATATCTAATATCCAAATTTCGCTTTTTTATATTTATGTCATCTAAAATTTTCATATCAATAAAAAATATCATTATTTTAGATTTTAAAAAGTGATAATTAACTTTTCATACATAAAAAGGTGGCCTCGATGTAAATACTATCGAAGTTTATGTAAATAAATAATAAGAATTCAATGGAATATATATATATATATATATATGTAAATCTTNATATATAATTTTAAGAAGGGATTAAGTTTGTTATTTTTATTGTTATATTAGGAATTTGAGTGCTATGTATGTAAATATGATATTTTTAGGTATGACATGTGATATCAAGGATATGAAGTGCATTATATGTTCTGCAATGATTTAGGCTCGTCGAATAATTTTTAGTCACTCAATTTTAAGCAGTAAAAGTCAAGATGAGTTCACATCAAAGATAGGTTTGATGGGTGTTAGCTCCATAAACTCATTTGGTAGGAACACTTCATAACCAAACTAAAATTATTTTATGTCATTCTTAAGTGTTTTTGGATTAATTCTATCAATAACTCAATTAAAATCCAAACTCATTATAGGTTTCCTAACCAAAAAAGTTTTTAATACATACCTATGAATTATGATTATGACCCATTGATGCAAGTTATGTGAACCAATTATTACATTCATACTTACATATGAAAAGGTCTATTTAACTTATGTGTTAAACTTCTTTGTTCTAAAGTTTATATTAAGCTAGTGGGTATCAAAATTTTAAGAGCATATATGCATAATAGATAGTTTCCAGAAAGAAAATAACTCTTTAATAAGTTCTTGAATGGTGTTGAGTATTTCATGCAAGTGGCATCACAAATTCTTAAATTTTTAATGGGTAAGTTTTGTTAACCGTGTGCGAAGCACAAGAATCAATTTTTTTTAATACATTATGAAATCAAGAGTATGAACCATTAGTTCATGATAATCAGGTTAATGCTTCGTCAAATTTTGTCCCTCCTAGTAGATATGATCCTACAAAGTTTGAATAAATGGTATTCAATGCAAACCACGTTTAGTTTGCTGAGAATGTGCCTGATAATAGGCCACCAAATAGTGAAGCACAAATATTTTATAAATTATAAATGTTGCACCACGACTATTTCTGGAATGTTACACCGCAAATTCAAAGTTATGAATAGCTTTTAGAATATTGTAAATTAAAACATATTAGAATATGTCCATAAAGTATTTTAAGCATGTTGCAGCATTACTTAAGGAGAAAAACAAAAGAAAAATTTAGTACCAGAGGACCTGTATAGAACAAAGAAATAATGTCAAAGTTAGGGTTGACGTTAGAGAAACTAGTTAATATATTAATGGTTGCATATTATATTATTGGGTTGAACAATTGAGATGTAATGCAAGTTTTATGGTGCTGAGAGGTTCAAACCATAGATTTAAAACAGTAAAAAATAAAAAAAAATATTTCATACAAGTGTCATTTCTACTTGCCGCTCTTTCCCATCTTAAAAAAGTATTCACCTTTATATGTACAACTCCTCATATAACATGGAATCAGAGTAAATCAGGTTCAGTTCATCGAGTCATTGACAGTAAAAACCCTTTTTATATTCATTGCGGAAGATTTTAAATCGCGGCAATTGTTAGCATTGAAAATGCTTTTTTAAGTGTTTAAAATATTTTGATGCACTTTTTCAATATTTTTAGCAGTAAGTTTTTAAAAGTGTCTTTAAATAAATTGTGCCAAAATTTTTTTTAGCAGCAAAGATAGATATATTAGTTAATACTTCTTTGGTGCTTGGTAATCAAACGTGGGAGATATGATGTAGTTGTCAAAGGAGACGCCCAAATTCTGTGTAAATAAATTGAATAATAAGTATTATAATTTTCTTCACATATAAGGTTAACTAAATTTAATATGCTTATATAAGACTATTTTTCAAATATTCCTATATGCAATGCCTAAGATTTATTTTTTATTTGAGAACTACCATATGTTTTTAATATGTACATAAAAAAAAAAAACAATCTATTGGTATTCCCCATCATTGTTGTATTCTTTTTAACAATCTATAGAGCCATGTTTTGTTATATTCTATATTAAAACTAATATTAATATTGAATTCGGATTTTTTTCATGGGCTATACTCAAATTTTACTAGTAATAGAGAAACGAGAGGGAAAAAAAGGGATAGGAGGGGAGAGCCCTCCAAAGAAATGGAGAGGTTTTCCAAGTGATGTCCTAAGGCTCCTCTCCCAAAATAGAGAGTTGATTTCCTAATTTTTAACCAACCCTCTCCTTTTTATAAATAAATCTTAAGGTGTCTTTTACTTTGAACTTTTGATATAAGATTTGATAGGAATTAATTAAAACGTTTTGTTTCCTATAGCTCTGTATGAATTGTGGGTCACGAGCATTGATATTTAGAATTTAGGAACTTTGTAGTGACCAGCAAGTATCATTGACACTTTAAAGGACAAGAATTTTTTTTAGAACACCCTCGTCAAATTTTTATTAGGATATACCTTAAAATTATCAGATTGCTTTCAAAAAATATAAAAGTTAAAAAATAGATATACTTTTATTGCAATCTCAAAGCAAATTCAATAATTTAAGATAAAAAAATTGAACTCTAAAATCAATCTTGAATAAAAATTTAATAGATGAGAATATTTTTTATTAAAGCTAGTCATTAAGCAGTCGATTACTCATCATATACAATAACATATTTAAGATTTAAAATTTACAAATTTATCACTATGAGCTCATAGTGGATGTTGGGTGAAATAATGATGTTTTCTATCAAGATTCTATGGTTCTGTCATCTCGAGATGTCGTGTTCACCAGCCTACTTAGTCAAAAAGGATAATCAACCAAACTTGATAGATGAATCCTTCTCAAAATCATCAATTTTTATCTCTAAGAGAACATTGTAGACATGCGGTGAATATTGGTTTAAGTGGACTAATCTAAGGTGTCGTTAGCTCACAGAGGGCTTTAGAAACCTATCAAATATATCTATGATTCATAACTCAAATGGAGCAAAAAACCATTAAGAAACATATAGGTCATAGCAGTGACCATAATATATTGATATTATTTGGGGGCAAACATTCGGTCATAGTTACCTAGTCGTAATTGTTTCTTATGATGTCATTTGACAGCAAAATCAGTAAAAAGAGGATTTAGACCATGTATTTACTAGCACATTGTTATTTTGAGTTTGAATTTAGTAATATAAATGGCATTACATTTGCTCTATTTAAGCTCAAGTTTACACTAGATTTTTCCACCTTAATAAATGATGGTGGAGGATGGATGAATTTGACTCATTAACATTTTAGTAATTTGATTTTTTTTATTTAAATATTTTTTTCCTTAGATTTTATGGTATGAAATTTTATTTTCATGAATAGAATCTCCGGTTGAAATTCATGATAAACACACTCAGCGCCAGAGGATTTGAATTCTTGGAGTATTGATATTTGATGTTTAACTGGATCTTACGATTCAAACATTACTAAATGTCAATCTTGTCAACTCCAACTCCTAGTTAAGAGGGGGACTTACTGGATCTTACATCTTATGATTCATTCTTGTCAACCCTAATCACTATAGGAAGAAGGCTCGTACTAGCTGAATGTGGGACTTACGACATTACCCTTAGGCATGTAGCTCATTTGAGATTGTATATGATTTAACATTTTTTTTTTAATTTGACTTATGGAAATATGATTCTTCTAGAGTTTTAAAACACAAGCACATTTTCCGAAGATGAGGGATTTTAACACTTAATTTAACTTAAGCCCGTGCACTTGACATTAAAATAGTAGAGACAAGCGACGAAGCACACATGAATATTAAGGCTTTTGAAATTGAACTAAATTTTAAGGAATTTTATTAATCTTTGCAAACTTGTGTTAACAGTGAAATACATATCAATATTGTTATGAAAAAAACGACGGCAATAAAGTAAAAAAACCGGATTGAGAAATTGCAAACCAGAAAATAACATACAGATTTACGTGGTTCGGCTAATTTGTCTACGTCCACAGAGCTGAAGAGCATTTCGGTACTTCGAGAAATTACACCGTCGAGCGCCTCGACATTTAGAAGAAAAACTTCCTTTCTCTTTTTCTCTTCCTTTCATTCTCTTAGTTCTCAAGAGGAATTGAGTTAGCACTTATGACAGCCAAAAGAGTTATTTAAAGAAAACGGGAGAGAGGTAGGTGGGAGAGAGGTAAGTGCGACGCGGTAGGTGAGGTAAGTAAGTCACAGGCTCCATATATTTAACAATTTTCCCACTTGGAGACAGGGACGCTAACTGCACCACTTACAAGCTGCATCATTTGCTGACTGTACCAACCTTTTCTTCAAATATGATATTCTCCACTTTCCTCCACCTCTACAACTCATGGCTCTTGTCTTCACGCTAGAAGACCAACTAAAGTTGAGCACAACCACAAATTTTCAAGAGTAGCACCCCTAGTCAACATATCAGCATCAACATAGTTTTGTACCTCCAAGTTCTTTCCTGAGTTACTCCTACATCTGCTTACAACTCCCACTGTATGGGCAATATCCTACCTCATCTAAAAGCCCTTTTAAACAAGTTCAGTGTTATACCTCTTATTGTCATCAAGCGCAGTCTACACCCGGTACATCCACTTGTTTTGTAATGTCTTCTTCTTTGGTGAAAGTTCTATCAGCTCCCACTTGCTCGAATTTTAATTTTGCAAGATTGCTTCATAGTTCTGTGATTCTCCGCCATCTGTCTGTGGAATAATAAAATTGAGTGTCCCAGACCCACTCTCCTCTTCACTTTTATCACTGCCCTGCACTATGACCTCTTGTAGATCAACAAATTTTACCTTTGTACAGTAACTAAAACCTCCAAGAGATGACACTGGAGAAGATCTTCATACATATGTGTGTACAAATATCCAAATTTTGCTCCCCTTGGCGCTCTGCCACCTTTAAGGAAACTGACCTTCTTATGTTTTCCCACAATTCACCTCTGACTCATGTGTCCACGCATGAGTAAACATGTAGTCATATATAATGTGTCAGTTTTCATATTCCGAGTCAGTACTATTACTCTTTTGCTAACTTTCAAGGTATTATCTGATAACACTACTGAAAAACCACCCTCTTTGAGCTGCCTTCATAGAAATTTTGTTATATTCTATATAATGAAATGCGAGTCCACCCTCATATAAACAACAACATTTCTCCTCTTCCCCGAAACCCTCGCCTACAATCAGGATCTTGCTTGAGCGAGCTCAAATTTAGCTTGTTTTCAATTTATTCAAGAACAGTTCATGTTTAAAATTAGTTGTGAATAGTATGTTTATATTCACACCGATTTATATATTATCTTCGGTGTTCGGCTCAAACTTGATCCGGTTAAATTAATTAAAAAACGATTTATATTATTTGAGCGAAAACGAGATAATTCGAGCCTAAAAAGTTTATTTATATTTCCAACACACCACACTTTTTTTGACAGCCACATACGTCACCACTTCTCTCCCGGTATCGTCCCCGAAGGCTCTTCCCTCTCTGCCCAAAATCCTCGGTTTTGTCCCTTGCCCCTCCCCCTCACAGTTTGCCCCAAGGCCGCAGAACCATCGCCTTCGTTACCAAACCCTCGCGATACAGTCGCGATTATAGCTAATTGGGAAACTAATGAAAGCATGTTTTTTGAATTTCCTGTAGATAGCAGGCTTGTAGATCATCGTTATCTCGGTTGTTGTTTGCCGGAGGAAACTAATGGAAGTGTGAGATTTCTATTCTTTCTCACAAATTTTAGCCGTATATCTCATTTAATAGGTTATATAACGGATTTTGAGACCTTGTTCACTACTTTCAGTGTTGCATCGGCTCCCGGGAAGGTTCTCATCACCGGCGGATACCTAGTTCTGGATAGACCCAATTCTGGGCTCGTACTTAGCACGAATGCCCGCTTCTATGCAATAGTAAAGCCTCTGTGCGAAGAGATTGAACCCAAGAGCTGGGCATGGGTGAGTGCTGCATTCTTCCGTTGGTTTCATCATGATTTCATCTTTGCTCATCCATGATCTTCTGCTTGGTGGTGAATTTAAGTTTGAGGAGAAGTTATGTGCAACCATATTTGTGCGCGTTGTATTTGAGATCTTCATTTTATTAGACAGAATTTCATGTTTGATTGCTAATTTCTTTCTTTTGTGATTTTATTTTCCTTAACTTTTTTTCCTTCTAATAACCCCTTCTCTCCCAGTCTTGGACGGATGTGAAAGTTTCATCCCCGCAACTTCATAGGGAGGCCACATACAAACTATCACTTAAGAAATCAACGCTTCAGTGCACTACCTCAAGGCAAGTTCATAGAGTTGCATTTAGTTTTGCATCAAATTATTCGACATCGTTATTATTCTTTTAGTTTTGCCAAAAAATATAAAATAAATTATCGTCTTTGTACTCGTGATTACAATTAAGATGCATGGATTTAAAAATTTTCCTTCTTGCGCATGTAATGGAGTAAGGTTTACATATTAATGTATTGATATAATTTCTGTTAGTTTCTTGTTTTTTTTTCTTTATGAATTTGCAGTTAGGCGTCATATTTCTAGCTCCTGGCATTCATTTTTCATGATAATGTCTTGCCGCAACGTGTTTGTGTTAATCAAACATAATATTTTGATTAGTTAAGAGGATATGTATCTTCATTCCTGCAAACTGTAGGATTTTGTTAGATCTCTTAGTTCCAGCCTATGGATTTTGTTTTGTTCATCTCAAAGTTCTTTTTCTCCATTATGAAGATTTTGTTTTATTCATCTTATGTGGATTTCAGTGGTCATTTACAAGGCAAATCTTGCTGCTTCTAATTTTTTGTGGTATTAATAATGGTAATGTCTGTATTGGTAATGATTTATTGTGGAATACTCTTCGTAGAGCAATTGCTTTAAAAGTGTTTTCGTCATAGTCATGGAACCATGTGAGAGGATCATTTGCATTATAGTTTCTCTCAAATTTCTGCACATATCAAATTGTGAGATACATTTTGCTTTTATAATCAAAACAGCTGGGCCTTCATCAGCAAATTTTAGTACTTATATTCGTGTTTACTAGCACCTGTGCTACTTCTTTAAGCTTATGAATTGTTTTTGTTCATCTCTTTTTGAAATCTATCCCAATTCTAGTTTGAATCAATGAAGTAGCCTTAGTTTTTTAATGCAATATTTGTTGGAATATCATCTTGTATAATTTCTTATAGGAATTAAATATTTTCAAACGTCTACTCTATTCTGCAATATTCTACAAAATTTAACATGATCTTTTTTGTTTGCATTTGGAATTCATGTTGTACTATTTCAGGAATTCTGTGAACCCTTTTGTTGAGTATGCAGTGCAATATGCGGTAGCAGCTGCTAGGGAAATCTTTGTTGAAAAGGAGAAGAAGGATGTGCTACAAAAGCTTCTACTGCAAGGCAATGTTTGTTATATATGATAGTTTAAGTATGCATGTTAGAACTGCCAAGAGTAGGGAACCTTTGAATCATGAATTCATCTAACTAATTTTATTTTATTTTATTTCTTGCAGGCCTTGATATTACAATCTTAGGAAGCAATGCCTTCTATTCATACCGTAGGCAGGTACTTCTATCATTAGCCTTTACACAACTGTTTGGAGTTGGTTTTATGAATTCTTAATGTCCATTTATTTCTATGACATGCTAGTTTAGGTGTAAACTTCCTCTTCACAAATCATTTTGAATAAATTCTATTCGTATTATCTTAAAGTTTTATCATTGTTGCTTTCTTATCCTTTGACACATATTGTTATGGTGACTCCCAATTATGTGAACTAAGACAAGGCCGCTTTTATAAGGAAGTTTAAACAGCTAATGGGTACAATTGTCATTTGACTATTTAAAGCTGTTTAACCGGTCATCTTGTATGGGTCATTGGTCTATATATATGTAATGATGTATATGAGTTGAGAAGGGAGAGAGAAATTCTGAGAGCAAGTTGAGGAACCAAAAAAGCTTGTATCGAGATCAAGATCGATAGAGAGCTTGGAACCAAGAAAGCTTGAGGAGATTGGTTCGTCCTTGATTTTGTGCGGTGTAACCTTTCAAGATTGTCTTAGTGCATTGTTTCTTGATTCTCTCCCGTGGATGTTGATCCTATGGACTGAACCACTTAAATTCTCGGTGTTCTTGTTTGCATATTGCTTTTTTAAGGTTTTCTTCCTTTTCATGTTTCCATTTGCTGTCCTGCTGCTTTCTTGGCAGCAAATTTTGTTACAATTGACGCCGCCTGTGGGAATTCTATCCACGATAATGTGATCTGCTAAGTTCGACATCGAGAAATTCACCAGAAAGAAAGATTTCTGCTTGTCGAGAGTCAAGATGAGAGCCCTATTGGTGCAGCAAGGTGTCACAGAAGCATTGCAGGGGCCTGCTACATTGCCGGCCGAGATGCCTAAGAGAGAAAAGAATAACATCCTGGACAAAGCACAATGTGATAATCTTGAGCTTGGGTGACAAGACTCTAAGGGAAGGGTCAAGGGAGACAACGACTCAGACCCCTCAGGGCTAGGTGGAGGGAATCTCTATTATATTTGTAATTGGAAGTCAATGTGGAGATTTGTTATGGTGACNGCTTATCGAACGAAATTAACAAGCCAAACACGAACTATTCCAGAACAACGAGCCGTTTTGACAACCCTAGCGACAAGTGCCATCCATCATTGCCCACTCGTGTCACCTTGTTCTCCAAAATAATAATTTTCACTGGTATCTTTGCAAAACATTTACTTATTCCCACATACATAAGAATCTACATTTTATAATTTCATAAAAACCCTCTAACATTGTTCAATGCATGTAGTAGTTCGTAGTTACTTCATCTGATACGAACAAATTAACAAATTAACATTTAAAATTAATTTCAATTTCCTTATTCAAAATTTTTTAGTTACATGCCTAGAAAAATTCATTATCTAATTAAAATTAAAAATAAATAAAATTATCCCCACAAAAAAAAAGCTTTCAAAATAATTAATTTCGTATACTAATTATAATAAATTTGATTGTAATTATTAAATTAATTTTAGAAAATATTCACCGAAAAAAGCATTGAAATGATTCACCATTTATTGGTCAGCAAAAATTCGAATTANAGCCTTTTTGACAGCCCTAGCTGGACCTGGTGTAGGTTTGTGAAGCGATTGACTTCTAGTGTCATTTTGAACCGAAGACCTAGCATATGCTTCTCGCTCCTGTAGCTGCCGACCACCGTCGACCATCATTTGTCAACCCAGCTCACCAAGCATCATCGACCACCGTCGACTGCCCCATCCAGAGTCTAAGAGGTATGTTATGGAGTAACGAAACACAATGCAGAGTAACCATCAACGCCGAGGAGTAACGAAACATCTTACAGAGCAATGCATCGCCCTGAGCGTGATGCAATTTGCTGTATAGACTCTATACCAAGCCTCCGCAACTACTCCCAACTGCTACTGCTCACGACTGCTACTGCAAAATGATTCCTTTGGCCTACGAATATTGTACTATGTAACTTTTTCCCACCTTTGGGAGAATGGCATGAACTTGCAATCATTAACTTAAAGTAGATCATTTCAGTTGGGCTAGGCCCCTTTGCATTTTTTTTCAAGCTTTCCACATACAAACTTATACTATATCTACCAACTATTTTTATGATCCTGAGTGTGAGATGGACTTTTGTTCAAAGCTAAGATACTAATAATAAGTCTAATGTCATAAATCTCTCAACACATATCAACAATACAGATATTTTTTTATGTGACGTTAAAATTTTGAATGTCATGCATATCACTATGAAAATTTAGATGTTTAAAAAAAAAAAAAAAAAGAAAACAAGATCATAAAAAATGGAAGGAACTCAGATGAGTAAGGCATCAGATCAACTCATGGTAGACTAAAAAATTGATGAGCCACNACTTGTTAACTTATCGAACGAAATTAACGAACTGAACACGAGCTTCTTAGCGAGCCGAACACGAGCTGTTCACGAATAACGAGTCATTTTGATAGCTCTACTTACATCATTATTGGAGCTTCCTTTATCTTCTTTTCCTTTTTTTGTTTCTTTACTCAGATCAATCAAATAATGAGGAAAATTACATACATAACACAAAATCAGACATCCGCGAGATATCTTTGTGATTCACGCTGACACATTTTCAATGTACAATACTGAATTTCATCGCTAAGCTTTATTTTAAAAAAAATTTGAGGCGTTTATGTTTAAGTACATAGCATCTATTTTAAGAAGCCATACCTAAACTTCATATTTACACATTTAGCACATTAATATTTAATATCTCATTAAAAATATAGTACTATTATCACTTTTAAGAAGAGAAATACATCTTTTCATAAATAAATTAAAATACCACAATACTATATATGTAAATATAATTTAGGTGTAAGTTATGTAAATATCGAAGATAGTGTGCTGATAAATAATTTTCAATAGAAAATTATAAGATAATTTACATACATAGCACCCGATTCTTTATGTATTTACATATCTAATATCCAAATTTCGCCTTTTTATATTTGTGTCTTCTAAAATTTTCATATCAGATAAAAAATATCATTATTTTAGATTTTAAAAAGGGATAATTAACTTTTCATACATAAAAAGGTGGCATCGATGTAAATACTATCGAAGTTTATGTAAATAAATAATAAGAATTCAATGGAATATATATATGTAAATCTTCTAAAAACATCTTACAACCTTGGAACAGCCCACCAAAGCCGATTAAAACTTTGTGGGCTGAAATAGGCTTTCCTAGTTTCCAACCTATTACAAACATCGCTGCTAGCGAAGTGCATTAGCCTCCACCTCACTAACAGCTTTCCGCCTCTTGGGCCAGAAAAAAATTTGAGTTGCGTTGGTAGCTCAAACGTANTAAGCTATTCGCGAACAACGAGCCATTTTGACAGCCCTAAACACAATTGACTTTTAAAAATTGAAAAATATCTTAGGATCCATTATTTTAAAGCAGGCAATAAGCATCCCGTTTAGAAAGAATGAGCAAGGAAAATGCGTGTCGTAGGGTCCTGATTAACCTCATCTCCATCAACAAGCAGATCCCCCCCCCCCCCTTCTCNCGAACACGAGTTGTTCGCGAACAACGAGCCGTTTTGACAGCCCTACTAAGGGTTAAAATGAACAAACAAAAAATGATCCAAGAATCTGATTTGAATCATACTTAAAATCATAAATGAATAAATTTCAGCAACATGGGATTAATTTGAGCTAAGCATTGGTAAGTTTGTATTTTTACCTTAAAATTTACAAATTCATATTTTCTTAACTTTAATTCATTAAAACAAAAATCAATTGAATAAAGACTAATGAAATTTATGGAATAACTTGAACTTAATAAGTAAATAATATATTAATTGATGGATGTATAGTGAATTTTGGTAAGCTTTGAAAGTAATTTAGGGTAGTTTTGTTATTTTCTTGAAAATTACAAAATTTTCTTCATTACTTGAAAAAAAGAAAAAAACTTCAAAATGAACTATATATAATTCAAAATTACTAAGATTTAAAATAGAACCCTTCATTAATACATAAAAATACTATAAAAATTTTAGAACTTCGAATTGGTCTTTGGGTTGATTTGCAAGTTTACTGAATTTAAGACGGCCTGTCACCTAATTCATGCAGTAAATGATATAACAATGATGAAACATAAAAAACAAATAATGTTGTTAAATAACTGAAGAGAAACCTCATGTATGTCAATGACATTCTCATCACGAAAAACGACCCTCAAGCCATTGCAAAGCTCACACACACCTTCCTATCAAAATTCTAGCTCAAAGAGCTCGGCTGGATCGATACCTTCCTTAGCATTCACATAAACCGTACACCCAAATGTTACCACTTAACCCGAACCTCAAACAATCATTCCCTACTCCACCAACTTGGCCTATCCACATGCAAACCAGTCCACACCCCTCTCCCCCACAAATTCATCCCCGACAAAATCCCTCTTCAAGAGTTTTCAAATATCATTCAACACTGACAACTTATCGATTCACTTCAGTTCCTTACAATTATTAGAGTAGACATAGTATTTGCCGTCGACTATATTTGTCGACATATGCATAGCCCTGTTTATTACCGATTTCAGCTCATCAAGAATATTCTACTTTATCTCAAAGGTAACATCACATTTAGTCTCCCGATAACTGAAACCCACTTCAATTCCACGCTTGCTCCAACTCTGATTGGGCCGAAGACTCACAAGACCAACGATCGACCACTGAATGTTGCACATTCCTTGGCAGCAATCTCATCTATGGACAGTTCAAAAGTTGGAAACAGTAGCTCGCTCCTCTATTGAAGCCCAACATCGAGTTCTTGCCGCTGCCACCACTGACATAATTTGGCTTCGAAGACTACGTCAGGAATTCGACATCCACCTCCAAGTCCACCAATTTACTGTGACAACACATCAGCAATTGCCATCGCTCTCTAACTCCATCTTCCACACTTGTACGAAGCATATCGAAATAGGCTATCACAAAGTCCACAATCACAAGCAATCAAGCCATACTCAAATTTTACCGGACATAATCACAGTTTCATACAGTTGCTCAAATAACAATCCTAAAACATTCTCTACTGCGCCATTTATATATCACGTAAGAAAATGTAAGATGTGACTTTACCTTTTCGTTTACCTGAAAAGAGCTTTGCTGCCTTACCGTTCTTCTCTCTTCCTCTTCCCTGCATGGAGTCCGCAGGTTCCTTCTGAATGAAACAGTAAAGCTTTCAATTGATGGAAGANTGCATTCATAAATTGGATTAAGATCACCTGCCGTGATGGATTTCATTGTAGTTTCCCAATTAGAGGCTCAAAATGAAGAGAGAGAGAGAGAGAGCGCGCAATTGAAGTAATCAACTGCCTTGGAGAAGGCGAGCAGCAGAGTCAAGGTCGAGCTATTCTCTCACAAAAGAAATTAGCTAGGGTTTTCCTTGCACCGGGCCGTAGCGGTGTAAAAGAGCACGTTTATATTTCGAGCTCAAAAAGTGTGTTCGTGTTCGGCTCGTTTGCTTAGCGAGTCGAACATGAGCCGTTCACAAATAAAAAGACATTTTTGACAAACCTAATCACCTAGCCATAAGATGTTAAGGATTGAAACAAGATTTAAAACATCATTTGAATCTAATTTCTATTTTCTTTGTTAATACTTTTAGATGATTATAAATCTTTGTAGCCCGATAGTCAATTAAATTTTTAAAAATTACTACTCATCAAAGATAAATATATAATTAGAGCACCAAATACAAAAAGAAATGAATACAAGCTGCTCACGAAAGACGAGTTTTTTCGACATCCCTAATTACAACTAATGACCCCTAACCTCAAGTATTGGCAAACTGTTTTTAAAATTTAAACCCCTTTAATAAAATAATTTTAAAAAAAAATTAACACCGATTAAAACAGATCTGAATCCGAAATGTAAACATGGATCCAACCCATCCTACAAACCACACAATTTTTACGCATTTACACATTTGACACCTAAAGTTTAATATTTACTAGTATAATATTTTAGAGTCCTGATAAAAAGAGAACACAAGCAAGTAAAGGTGTACTCAACTTTATAAAAGTAGACATTAGTGATACTTTTGATAAGATGCTTCCGTCAAATTTAGGACAAAATGGACGACAAACAAGATTTTGGATTCGGTAGGACTTAAAGATGTCACCTTCGCTGTTTCAAAAGATGCAGATCAAATCCTGCTTAAAAGCTGCCCAAATCGTGTTATCACAAAGCTCATGAGGGGCCCCTATTGGCAGCCTGAAGATATAAAAAAGTGGAGAAAGAAATTGGAAAATTGGAGGCCGATTAAACTTTTATTCAATTTTCAAACAGAACCAACTAACCACTTCTGTACCAAAGATGCATGGCTGCCTTAGTTACCTAGGGCTGAAAACAAACCAAGTGTTCGATAAGCTACTCGCGCTCGGCTTCATAAAGCATCATTACACCATGACCATTGCTTAGGAAAATCAGAGATCCATGAAGCATCATAATAAGGGACAAGAACTCCAAAGTTCAATTTAATCTTCATCGCATCGTCAACGAGATAGAAATTAATGAAATTCAGAGAGCTCTTGTGAAGAAATCACGACTATACCGCATATTTTTTGTAAAAGCTTTATTCCATTCATTTCTTGAAAACCACAGAAACTTACAATCATATAAAAGTCCTAAAACTGCCATAAAATATATATATATATATATATATATATATATATATATATATATATATATATATATATATATATATATATATATATAT
>JXCR01141044.1:79664-91079 GCA_002079205.1 Phalaenopsis hybrid cultivar
ATATATATATATATATATATATATATTCAATTAGAAATGACGGAAATCAGGCAGCTAAATTCGGAGTTTTTAATAATTAGGAGCTTCTTTAGTTAAATTATTTTCAATTTCTTTATTCTGATTTATTTCCCTGTCAGCTGAATATTTAGATTATGAATATGCATTATTAAGTTAGTTAAAATAGAGCATAAAGAATATTTTGTACCTAAAATAGATTGTAAGATTATTATGTAATGGAACGAAAGCAAAGGAAAAAGGCATCAAACCTATTTAGGAAGATTTACATATATACCACTCAATTGCATATCTAAAAACTTAACTTTAATTTTGTCAAACAGCCGATATCTCCAACATCCAAATCACTTCAGCTTGCTCATGGGAAACAGTGGTTGCCCTCAAATTAGAAAATAAATGTCACCCATCCTCAAATAATTACAAGTAGTGGAAGCAATGGTTGCCCTCATAATAGAGAGAGAGAGAGAGAGCCATATATGCCACACATCCTCAATTAGAAAATAAATGGGCTCATATTCGTTTTCATTCAATCAACATGCAAATCCAAACATTAATTCTCAATTAGTGGAGAAATTATTGCATACAGACACCGCATGCATCTCTGCATGAGGTGTAAAAAAAAAAATTTAGGTGGGGCCCACCGAAATACATCCTGACCGTAGATCACCTGATTTACGGTCAGGATAGGACACTGCATGCAAGCTACATGCGGTGTCCGATCCGTATGGAATAATTTTTCCCTTAATTTTCATCACTATGAATTGCGAGAATTTTTGCATTTCTAGCCTTCATTTTCTCTCTTCTCTATCTTTTTGGACGGGGCGATAATGGGGGAATCTATCATGAAAAACAATATTGCCAACTTTATGGCAGAGCAAAAACTTCATTAGATGTTGATTCAGCGATGTGTGCTATTCTCATCCAGTGGCAATTGAGTAGCTTGGATGGCCGGTGCATCTCTTGTGGGTAACCACTACTTTCATTATCACTAATTGGGGGAGTACTTCTTTACTCCCCACGAAAATGCACAAAATCCAACTTGCAACCAAACAGCCCCTTAGATTCGCAACTGTTCTATCAAAATCCACTACTACGAACCAGTAACTCATAGAAGCAGCAGTCACTCTTAAGAGCACAAGCCCTCCAACCAGATAGATTGATAGAGAGAGAGAGAGAGAGAGAGAGTGAGTGAAGAAGGGGGGAAAAAATTGGACAACTGTTAGTTTTCTTGATGAAATATACCAGAAAATTTGCAGTGAGAAAATGTAAATATGAAAGTTTAGATGTCAGATATGTAAATACATATGAATTTAATAGTATGCATAAAAATCCCCCTGAGATTAATTTCATTTCCTCTTCTTGAATTAAAAAAAGCCTTTCAAAAAATCAGGGAGAAGATAGAGAGCACCATTCATACCAACATAGAAGTGATCAAAAAGAGGAATGAAAATAATGAGCAGAATGCTTAAATTCAACTCTGCTCCATCCCGAAGATGGCCCTCTAATTTCTTAGTCACCATAACAAAGACAAATGCAGCAGTTGCCCACAAATGCAAGAGACGTCCAAGCGGTTCCGCCACCATTGCAAGAAGAAGAAAAGAAAAATCTTAACAGCATTACGATCGCTAAAGCACCCTTGAAGCAGAGAAAAATTTGCGTACATAAGACGTAAGCAGCGCTGCGTACAGAGGTTAGGATATTATACCAAACCTCAGCACAATCACATGTGTGATGAAATCGCCAAATTTGAAAGGGAGAGGGAGAGAGAGAGAGCGTGACCATTTCAATCCAAACAAATCAGCGGAAGGAGTCAGCCATTTTCGCCAGACGCCTCATTCAAAATGAAATAGGGTTTTGATCTCCGGTTTACCCATTAACGCTCCTCTGATGGAAATTTTCGGTAAGATCAAACGGCAGTCCCAGCGAACTTCACTTGTATATAATATTACAAACAATAAAACAAATGAATTTACAAATTAAAAAAAAAAATTTGAAATTACTTTAAATAAGCATCCAACAAATTATTTTATAACAAAATTAAAAAAAAATTAATTTAAAAATAACCATTTTTGCAATTAAACAACACAACCATATATTAATAAATTAATTCAATGAAATAACAATACAATAAATTTACAAGAGTATTAACATGAAATAAAATTATATTACTAATAAATATATAATTAAATAAATTCTAATTAATCAAATATTATTAAATAAAAAATCAAATAAATTTATAACGTTATACTTTCATATTTTCTAATTATTCATGTCCATTTGTGATTACTATTTTTTATTTTCTTATGTTCTTTTTAAGATTTTTTAATTAGATTTTCATCTGAAACAAAATACGCTATTTAATTAAGATATGATTGTTTAAATAACATTCTGTTATACGAATAAACAGGAATTGAAAGATGTATGTAAATGCCCCATCTATATATATACATATATAAATATAGATAGAGAGAGAGAGAGAGAGTGCATTTGATTTATAATGCCGCACGATGTCTAGATATTCTAAATTTAAATGCATAAGAATTATTGGGTATATATGTGTAAATCTTTCTCATTTAAGTCTCGCTACCTTGAAAAAATATGACATACACACTACGACACCTCATGCTATAGAAAAAAACCTGCACGATAACACAGAGAATATTCCCTCTGATGTTATTCAAGTTTTATTGTGTTATTCATGTGTTAATGATGTATTATTATGTTATTATAACACCAAGAATATTCTGAGGATACAATTACGCATGAATAACACCAGAATAACACGTATAATATTTTTGGGTGTCGTGACGTGATTTTATTGGTTACACGCGTTATTCTACGTGTGTAATACTGATGTAATATTTTTTCCACATCCTTTCTCTTGGATCGGATAAAAGCCTTCAGAAAAAAAAGGGGATAACACGACATTGGTTCATTATAAAGATCGTGGAAGAGCAATTGCCACAATAACTGCCAATGCAATTAGGCAAACATTCTCTATAAAAAAAAAGAAACAAAAACAAACTTCAACTTTGTCAAAATTACAAAAACTATACATTTTAAGAGTTCATTTAGTTGCATGAAGATAGAAAAAAGGGGAGAATCAAAGCCAGATTTGTCTTTGCTCCATCAAAAAACACATCCAACTAATTCCAAGCCTCTAGCTCATGGAAGCAGTAGTTTCCCTCAAAGACCGGAGCCATCCAAACTGCTTCATCCCCATTGCAGGCGAAGAGGATAGACCTCTGAAGGACCATAAAGGACAGATTTATATATATATTAAAAAAAAAAAATGGTCACAGGCTATGATACGAGCCCTCAGCCCTCCACCTAATATAACTCGATCCCGCATTACAAGGTAGATGCACTTGGTCAGGAGGGATATTTGACTTTGTATGCCTCATAAAGGCAAAATTTGAGAAATAAAGGAAATATAATCATCAAGGCCGCTAGAGCTACAAAAACTCTTTCACTGTTATAATCATTTCGCTTTGTCACCGAGTAGAACCACTCATCAACCTGAGCAGCATCCTCATCTCAACAACCCTTAATTTTATGCTTCTCTTACACAGGCCAAAATTTTGGCCTTAAAGCATTGTAGTTCGCACAAGTATCTTAACAAATTTTCCTTCTAAAAAATAAGAACTTTTCTATCACACAATACCCTCAAAACATTCTTGCACCTCAACTATCCAACTTGAAATATACTATTAACATTATATCATTTTGAACAATAGACGCGAGATATCTAAAACATTCAGTTCTTTTAATGCCTTGATCAACCATTGTTACAACCCTGCCACTAGATCTATCACTACTAAAATTAGATAACATATATTCAGTTTTGTCCATAGCAAAGATATCACCAGCGAAAAGCATGCATAAAGGTACATCCTTCTATACATGTCAAGTAATAAATAAGAGTGAATCTTTACATCACATTTTATCACAAACGAGTGCTCACAAAGATCAGGTCACACCCTCATAGATTAAAAGCCCAAGCTGGTTGTTTTACTTGAAATAATATTGCTCGCTTTTTGTTTCAGCAACTTTCAATGAGAGTTAAAATTTATAAATTCCAATCCAAAAGCATGCATTTTAAAGAACAAAAAAAACTGCAAAACCTACATTACAAACAGAAAAATATGAAAGCCCGTAGGAGAGGTGAATATAAGTTGTGAACATTTAAATAAAAGAACTTAAAACAGATTGGAGGATGTATCTACAAAGCTTTAGACATTTGACACCTAAAGTTTAATATTTACTAGTATAACATTTTAGAGTCCAAATAAAAACACATGCAAATAAACATGTACTAAACTTATGGAGGACAGCCAACATTTAGGATTTTGTAGGATTTAAAGATGTCACCTCCGCTGTTTGAGATAATGAAGATTAAATCCTGCTTAAAACCTCCCCAAATCGTGTTACCACAAAGCTCACAAGGCAGATCCAACCATCAATTCTCAATTAGTGATAATGAAAGTAGCGTTACCCACAACAAATGCACAGGTCATCCAGGCTGCTCCATTGCCACTGGATGAGAATAGCATAAATCACAGAATTAATATCTAATGAAGTTTTTGCTCCACCAAAAGGTTGGCAATATTGTCTTTCATGATAGATTTCATCAACATCGCCCAATCCATAAAGAGAGAAAAGATAGAGAATAAAGGCTAGAAATGCATAGATTCTCGCAATTCATAGTGATGAAAATTAAGGGAAGTACTTTACTCGCCACAAAATTGCATGAATTTGTTCGAAGATAGAGGTCACATAAAGAAGAGGAGAGATTGACATGTGCAAATCTTTTTAGGTCAACCTCTACATTTCTTAACATAAGTTAAAACTAAAACATTTACTCTCCTAACTCGGTCACCAAGTAATTGGCATTTAATGTGACCAAAAACCATCTCAGTCAACTCTCTCTACCCTTGCCGTCCACTGCAACAACTCTAACTCTTTCACGGATATATTCATTTTGCATTTTGTCTCAAGTGTAAAATCATAAATCCACCTGAGCATTCTTCACTCGCAACACTTACTTAATTTTATGCTTCTATTTTGCATCCCAATATTCTGTGCCATTGAGCTATAGGTCCCACCACCGTCTTATAACATTTTACTATTTAAGTCTAAACGGTATTTTTCTGTGACAATAGGCCAAATGCATTCCTCTACTTCAATCATCCAACTTGAATTCAACTAATAACATTCCCATCTATATAACCATTAAGCACAAAATAAATAACTTCATATGCCAAAATACAATATTCCCACAATATATTCATTTGTAGAAACGTGACTAAAAGACCATCACGGGCAAATATACAACTATCAGAAGATAACCTCTCTAATAATTGTGGGCCGCACAGTGGCTGCATGCTAAAGTTCCACACCTCTAAAACAGATATGAACCCAAATTTGCACTTAAACTGTTAACGATCAAATTCAAAAAAAGATGATAAGCAATTTGTTTATGAAAAAAATATTGAATAATTATTCAACAGTTAAATGTTCATTCATAGAAACATTACTAAAATTCTAAAATTTATAAATGATAATAAAAAACTTTTTGATAAAATAAATATTGAGTAATTATTCAATAGTTAAAGAAATCCTGTAAGTGTATTTCAATGATAAGAATATAAGCTAATCAACATAAAGAAGGCTGAAAAGATTAGATCAAGGGCTGAAAAGTACAATCAATACAAAAGGTAAAAAAACTTAATTTCATTTTACTGTAAACTCTTCCAACCAAGTAGGAGATTGGTTTGGATCCTTCCCCATTAATTAAGGGCACGTTTGAGGCAGCTTATAAGTGCGGGTCCAGTTTCATAAGTGTGTTCGGACTGCATTTTGAAAACGGCTTATTCGATTGTTTAATAAACGCCTGCAGATCAGATCAAGGATTTGATTTTCAAATGTATATTTTCCAATGATTATTGCTTGCAGGTTAATAAAAAAACTTCATCGAAAAATAACGAATCACTAATTACAAGGTTGAAAGTAAACAACGAAAATTAGAAAATAAAAACTTCCAGAGATAGCGAGGATATGATCTTTGGAACACTTGATTTTCAATGTTTAATTTTCTTTAATAGCTATGAGCTCATGGATCCATTAGATTTTGGAAGTGAAGGAGGGGGCATTTATAAGTCCATAATTACTTGCAACATCCCTACAGAAAACTTCCAAGAAGTTTTGTCAAGGTAAAATTAGAAAATTTCCCAATTGAATGTTATATGTATGGTCAGTTCAAATTCTAATGAATTTTGCATTGATCAAAATTTATAATTGTTGATTGTTTGTATGTATTCAAAAAAGTATTTTCTGTCTTGACGTTGCACCAAATCTTCCCCATAATATTTGCACAATGGCTAAATAACCATTAGTTTCCAATGACCAATGCCATATCAAATTGTATCTTTGATCTTCAATCTTATAGATTCTAATGAAAAAGTGATACCCTCTAAAAAAAAAATTATTTTTCCGCTTCTGCAGCATCGAATATATTGCCAATACATTTTTGTTATAAACAACGTTGCTTAAAAGGGGCAGAATGGTCATTTATCCATAAACAACTGCAAATCAGTTGTTTTCAAACAGCTGCCCCAAACAGTCAGCGAGCTTATAAGGATAAGCCGCTTATCTGGATAAGGTGGATATGCTGCGGCTGCTCCAAATAGACCCTAAAGCTCATAAAAAAACCCTCAACTAAACTGGCTTGACATATAAAAATATGTTTTATAGAAAAGTTGGGAATGCAAATGGGCTCATAATCATTTTCATTCCATCTACAAAAAGATCCAACCACCAATTCTCAATCAGTGACAATTGAAGTAACGGTTACCCACAACAGATACACAGCCTATCCAAGCTACTCCATTGCCACTGAATGAGAACAACACAGATCATTGAATTAGCGTCAAATGAAGTTCTGCTCCACCATATGGTTGCCAAGATTGTCTTTCATGATAGATTTGATCACATCGCCCAATCCATAAAGAGAGAAAATGATGACGAGAGATGCAAAGATTCTCATAATTCATAGTGATGAAAATTAGGTTGAGTAATTTTTACTCACCACAAAGATGCACAGAATAGTTTGTAAGATACAAGTGGCAAAAATAAGTAGAAGAGAAGCATCTAAACCATATGGTAAATGTGGAATTATACAATCATTTGAGTAACAAATATCATGAAGATACAATCCATGAACTTTCACTGAGGTGAATATAATAAAACTATATTTAACCAAAATAAGCCAATACCAAGAATAGGCTTATTCATAAATGAGATGGTGCACATCATGCCATTTTTTGGGGCATTTACATACATAAAACTAAAAAATATCCAATGTATGTTTTTTTACTCAGACAACACTTAATATCTTCTCTTCTTTTTTGAAAACTTAAACTCGCAACCATAATGCATATATGGGATGGTGCATCTTAAGATTGCTCAACACAACAGATAGAAGCCAGCACAAAAATTTCTCATAATCAATTTGGATTTATGCCGGGCAGGTCTACTATGGAAGCTATACCATTTATTGAGAGATTTGATGGAGAAGTTCAGAGATAATAAGGAGAATCTACATTTGATTTTTATTGATTTANTGAAAAAAAAAAGCCTTTTTCTTAGTTATATGCATTTATTTATTATTATTTTATAAAGTCTCATCAACTTTTGCCGCCGCCGCGGACGCATTTGGTGCCACGCGTACATCCACCCTGCTGCGTCACTTGCCAGTTGCCACCGAGCATTGCAGCAAATTTATTTTTAGAAAATTTACATAAGAGTCATGTAATTCTTTTGTATTTACATATATAGCACATAGAAGTTAATTTTTATATTTATAATATTTTGGGTATGTTGAATCTATACATAAAATGTGTATGCCACTTCTAACTAATGATAATGATATTATTAATGTAATATTAAAGATTTGAGGGTTTTTTATATAAATATAGTTTAGGCCAAATTTTGGTCACCGTATGTGCGGACAACGAACGAGATGTAGGGGTGATGGGAAGGTCTGGTCACTACTGCATCTCGTCCGTTGTCCGCACATGTGGTCTTATGGTCACCCCTATATCTCGTTCGTTGTCTGCACATATGGTGACCAGACAGGAAAAAACGCTCAAAGTTTAGAAGTTAAATAAATGTATAAGATGAGATTTACATAAATATCACTCAATTCTCATGTATTTACATCTCTAGCATCCAAACTACAAGTTTTGCATACGCGCCACCTTCACTGTGCATGAAAAAGTGTGCTTTAATTAATTTTAGATGTTAAAATGGAAAAAAGTAGAAGTTTAGGTGCTAGATATACAAATATATAAAGTTATGTGGTATGTAAATGTGCTTATAAGTTGAAATTCGTTGACTCTAGCTCGAGTGAGTGCTGTAAGCTACAATTTTTTTATAGTTGTTCTTTTTTTTGGGAAAGGTTACTTTACTAACATATGAACTCAATGTGAGAAAATATACCCTCAACAACTATTTCGTGGGCAAGCGCACTAGTTGTTCTCTATATAACTATTAAGGGTTTGTGTGGAGCGGTGTCGACAGAGATGTTTGTTTTGAGGCCCCTAACTATCGCTATTTGTGGCAGTATTTATGACGGCTTTCGCGAAAACGCTAAAGTGGATATGAGTGTTTTGTTGTTGCGTCTTTTGCCTCTAGTTTCGACATATTATCCCCGTATTACCCTCCCACGGTTTCTTATTTAACCATTTTGCCGCTACGGTTAATTACTTCAGAACGTTTAGTTTTTTGTCTCATTCGAATGTATCAAAAGCTAATCTTTTCATTATTTGTCATTCTCCTTCTCATTTTGTTATGATTCAGAAACTATTACTTCTACGAATGATTTGGTTTATGCTTAGAATTCGGCGTTTGCGTTTTTAGCTTTTTGTTTTGCATTGAGAAATAAAAGTTAGGGTTCATTGTTCTTTAGTTTTACGATAAGAAATTTGTATAATTGAGGTTTCGTGTTGTTTGGTTTCTTTTTTCTCTTGATGTTCAATAAATGAAGTTATTTTTCTTTCGATTTATTGTCTACCTTCCGTAGTTTCGGATTATGATAGTAATATATTGATCATTGAAGCTATGTTGAAGGTTGCTTGGGGTGTGCAATGCAGGTATGCATTGAGATACATTGTTAAATATTTGGGTTTGGTGTTCTTTCGTTTTGTTGACAGCCGTTTATCATTTAAGGTTACGACAATTATCTGTCGCGCATTTGTGTCTTCTAGAAGACTTGATCGTTTAAACAAAAATAATAAGGTTATAATAACATTACTAGTTCTCAAGGCATCCAACAAGATCTCGAGATGATGTAAATAATGTACTTCAAATTTTAAATATGTAAATCATATTATTTTGGGTGTTATATGTATAAATCCTTCTTTATTTTCATGGAAAGCTTAATGTAATGAGATTTAGCCAATGAAAAGTTGATTTATTTAACATAATTTTCAGCACATTAAATCAAGCTGCTCTTAGAACAAATGTGTAACAATGCAGGATCAGATCATATGTAGGCAGCATATACTTCCTCCCTACCCCTTCAGAGAAAGAAAGGGAGAAAATTTACATACATAACAAAAGAAATTCTTATTTGTTGACATATCTAAGTCCTAAAGTTTGATTTTTACACTTATAACAAACACTTGGATGTCATAAACCTCTGCATGAAAAAGTATATTCCACTTTTAACATGTTCATAATTGTAAATATGAAAATTTAGGCATCAAATATGTAAATACAAAAGATTTTATGTGAATGTTTGTAAGTACTGCATTTTAAGACTCCTTGCAATAAAACAATTGCTTCCCTTATTTTACTATAAAACAAGAACAAATCAAAGCCCATATACCAAAAAATAAAGTAAAATAAAATCTCTTAACCTATGGAACCTTGTGCGGCGGTGGGGCGGTGTGGATGGCGGCACAACGGTGGTGGTGGTGACTCCGCCGCTCGAACCACCCAACGCTACCGCATTCTTCACTGCATCGGCTGTGCTTAGAGCCATTTGTTTCATCGTTCCCCTCTCTCCTGCAGGAATCCCGCAGCGTTCTCCAACTCTTCCTCCAGCCTGCTAGCCCGCAATCTCATCCTTATTAACCTATAGGAATTTCGACAAACACCCTGCGTGCATCATCAATGAATGGTGGAAATGGGGAGAAGAGGGTGAGGACGAAGATGGGTTATATGTGTTTCCTGAGGATGGCCTGCAGCCTCGCCAGCTTTGTAAATGATGTTGGATTGATCTGCCATTTTGATTATGATTATCATTGGGATGTTAAATATTCGGCAGGCATATAGTAGTAGCAATTATATTTTAAATCATGAATTTTGTCGTCGCAAGCATAAGAACTGCTTATAAGCCATGAGTTGTTCTGTCTGAAGGGATCTTATGAGATCAATCGATCTTTTATGGTTACTTCATCTCGGGTTATGATTTTTTTTGTTAGAAGCCATGAGTTGTTCTGTGTGAAGGGATCTTATAAGCTTATGATTGATATTTGTCCAAGAGAACAAATTAAGTCGATCTAAACTTAGAGAGGACTTTGTGTCCTGGCAAACTGTCTTTCGATAGGGCAACGAAAGACAAAGTGATATTTTAGAATGGAGATGCAACAAAAATGTTTGTATATTCTGATTTCTTTGTAGAGAGAATAAAAAAAGAGCTCCATCAAAACTAACGTATACTTAAATAAAAGTTACGCAAACAAAACATAAAGGTTCCATGGTCTAGTGGTGAGGACATTGGACTCTGAATCCAGTAACCCGAGTTCAAATCTCGGTGGAACCTTAATTCTTATTTTTTTTAGTTCATTTACATAAATACCACCCAATTTTTATGTAATGACGCATGTAGGTTCTATTATTTTTTTTAAATATTTATAGCGCTTAAATTCTTAATATCATATAAAAATATTAATCTTTATTTTTCACTTTAATTTGTTATAAATGTGCTCTACATCGTGTGATAATGTCCCAAATTAATAAGACAATAAAATTGCCAAAATCTGTATTTTATTTATGAAATATTTTTATTTCTAACAATTCTTTAATTTGTATTATTAAAATATAACCTAATATTTTAAATATACAAATTAAATTAATAAAGCTCGGGGTTTGTTCGTGATTAATTAATTATTTATTTTATATTATTATATGATTTTAATATGTTTTAATTTTTTGTTTCTAAACAAATAAATATGTTTTTGGGTATTTTGAGTGTTTTAAAAAGTAATTATATCTTAATCAAATAAATCAAATATAATTTGTTTCAAATCAGAATATAAATTATATATATATATATATATATATATATATATATATATATATATATATATATATATATATATATATATATATATA
>JXCR01141044.1:91701-133300 GCA_002079205.1 Phalaenopsis hybrid cultivar
TTTTGTATAGATTTGATCCAGGTTCGAATCACACACTTTACATCTATTTTTCTCAATTTTAGTTAACGAGCCAATTTCGAGCCGAACACGAATATTTAAATCGAGCCGAACACGAACACACTGTTCACGAGCCGATTTCGAACACGAGCCGATTTCGAACACGAGCTATTTTGAACGAGCCGAACACGAGCCAAGCCTGAGCTCGCTCAAGCTCGGCTCGTTTACAGCCCTATTCTTGACACATTTTTGTACCGATAAGCACCTTTTAATATTCATAGATACTCTTTGGTCATACACAAATGCCCCTAAGTCTCTCACTTCTTGGAAGTGGAGCTGTGATAAAAAACGAGAGGCTGTGAATATGCTAAATATGCAATCATAATAATGCACTATTTACACTTTCTTGATTTCGGTGTATTTCAGCACTGTGTTTTCTGAAGCTTTCAGTCGACTATTTTGGTCTGACTGTCGATTTTTTTGACTTCATCTATTACTATTTTTGTATCCTTACTGTACAATTTGATTGCGTCAGTTAGACGTTTTGGGTTGATTGACGACTCAGATCTTCAAAAAGAACATTAGTCATTTTTGACATTTTGTAGTTTGTTGACCACTTGACTCAGATCTTACAAAGCCCATATCTAGTTTGCTCGATTTATTCATCGCCTCGATCTAGCCTCACCTTTCTCTAGGGCTTGGCCAGATTTTGTCGTTGCCTTTGTGGAGCTAACTGATGAGACTCGCTCACCGCACCATATGTTGAATCTAAATATGTCATGCAAACATGCTCAAGACATAGAGCATGAGAATCTATGGAGGAAGTGAGAGAGAGAGAGAGAGAGAGAGAGAGAGAGAGAGAGAGAGAGAGAGNNGAGAGAGAGAGAGAGAGAGAGAGAGAGAGAGAGAGAGAGAGAGAGAGAAGGTGATGTGAGGTATACCCTTAATAGGGCAAAGTGGGGTGTTTCCTAGGCTCGTGACACCTTTTATATATTAAAAGATTATTTACAAGTGAAGGGGAGAGCTGAAATGACCTGAGTCCCCTTATACATAAGACTCTCTCATATTTATATATTATAGGAGGACAAAGATAAAGATACATGTTTACCGCGAGAGTTATTTTCGTTAACATTTCCTCATATCCCAGATACATTTTCGTACCGATAAGTACCTTTTCGTATCCAAAGGTATTTTTGGACAAACACAATACGTTATCAAAATATCTATTTTTAAGATTAACATATATACAATGAAAAGTTTTTTTTGTCATTTTGTTAGGATCATTATTTATTTTTTAAGTACACTATTCAAATAAATTTATAATTCTAAAGCAAAAGGGTGACTCAAACCAAGGAAAAATTATTTCATACGGATCGGACACCGCACGCCGTAAATCACCTCATTTACGGTCCTGATGTATTTCGGTGGGCTCCACCTAAAATTTTTTATTTTTTATTTTTAAAAACGGAAATAATCCTGACCGTAGATCACCATGATCTACGACCAAGATCGAACACCGCATGCAGAGATGCATGCGGTGTCCGTACGCAATAATCCCTCCAAACCAAGGGTGTATTGACTCCTCAAACTTT
This sequence comes from Phalaenopsis hybrid cultivar, assembly GCA_002079205.1. Taxonomy (NCBI): domain Eukaryota; kingdom Viridiplantae; phylum Streptophyta; class Magnoliopsida; order Asparagales; family Orchidaceae; genus Phalaenopsis; species Phalaenopsis hybrid cultivar. Next base: position 93,291 of record JXCR01141044.1, read on the forward strand.
CGAAAAATATTTGAGTACATAAGATGTCTGCAACGTTGCGTACATCAGAGGTTATTTAGGGGGTACAGGGCAGTTATATCCTGGTTATACCCCTCTGTAACTTTTGTGTAATTCCCTTATAACCTCCGTGTAACTTATTTGTACCCATTAAACTACAGAAGAGCGAAACTCATTTATAGGTTACAGGGATGTTACAGGGAGGTTACATAGGGATATAACCCCGATATAACCCCCTTGTACCCCCTTGAATAACCCCTGGACTTACGCAGCGCTGCGTACGTCTTATGTACGCAAATATTTTCCCAAACTTTTACCACTATGCTATGGAACCGTGCCTTAAGAATAAAGATTATTATTGTGTTGGAAGAGTCACGACGGTAGAGTGATAATTTAATGTTTAGCGTTGTATGATGATCCAACATTCACATACAATTTGAAAGAGTTAGGAAGAGCCACCAACATTTTTTAGGTGGAAAAACTCAAAAAGTGAAAATATCATGAGGAATATTCCACTATAAACGTGCTATTACAAAGAATGCAGCTATTTCTTATAACTAGGAGAGCATAGTTATAACTTGATGCCTGATATTGCGTTCGTCCATATAGTATGTACATAAAACTTCAGAAATTTGAAGAAAGTTATTGTATTTTAAATACGATCGTCGTAATTTGTTGTCACTGGAGTTATTGTCGGATCTTTAATATGGTATTATTCGTTACACTATATGCAATAAAGGTCGTTACATTGCATTAATGATACATTACTACACCTTATTTTGGATATGTCGTTACACCATAAAGTTCGCTGACAATTGTGAGTTGAGACGAACGGCGGTGGTCAACGACAGCCGACAGTGTTCAACGGTAGCCGACAGACAATGATCCATGGTGGTCGAAGGTTGGAAGTTATCACGGTGTCTTTAGTCTCAAACAATACTGAAATTTGACTCATTCTTCTCCCCCTTTAAGTGAATAAAGGGATTCTATTGATAGCTTTTGGGGGAGGGACATTTTGGTCATTTGGTGAATAATTATCATAACCACCTGATCGAACATCCTACAACTACCCGCTTCATCAAAAGGATTTTATTTTATGATTTGAGGGCCTTGATGTCCTCATAATTGACTGATATTGAACTCCTTGATTTATTTTTGTCAAGACACTCGATTAAACTATATGTAAGTCAAATTTAGAGTTCATTTGCTCATTCAATTAATGACCTAAGCTCTTAAATGTGGTTTAATGGCTTGATCCGAGCTAGATTGGTCTTGGATTGAATCAATTTTGGCTTCATTGGGTTCTTTTATCAAGACAATCAATTTGATTGTAAACTTGTTGAAACCGGACCCCTTGATGATTTTGAATTTGAATTCAGAATATTTATTGTTCAAAAAAACCCAGAGTTTCATGCCAAATGATAACAATTTGTTGATGTCACATCAATTACTTTCTATTTTTGGGCGATGTTGCTTATGACAAAAAAAAATAAAGACGATTCAAAATTTGTATTTTGAGACGTTCATATTTTTTCATGAATATTTTGTGAGTTTTGATAAGGTTGCAGTTGCTATGCTTGGGGGTAACTAAGCAGTTGTGGTTCAAAGACAACAGTGGTGGCCAACCAGGATACTCTTGTATTATATAGTGACCGATAGGAAGAGTAGGTGTATGGNTAGGGAAGAGTAGGTGTATGGAGGTGAAGTCATGCATAAATGGGTGCGTGTTGACGTTCATACAAACAAATGAATACCAATATTTATTTAGAACATAATGGGGTCCAAAGGAGAGAATGACTACAAGTAAAGACGGCATGGTGCATGCGAGGATAAACTAATGCAAGCATGGAAAAGACCACGCGTATGTGGGCGCGTGCATGTGTGTTCACGACTATGCTTTACGAAAGTACTATTGCGGGTAGCTGAGCGGGCTCGTTAGTGGAACAGTGTGTGGAGCGTGAGCACAGTTGAGGGTTGGGTTGGGTCGGGTCGTAGCATGGGTAGCAAATGTTTGCACGGGCATACCGGGTTGGATCGATTCATGTTGTGGGAGGCAGGTTGTTGTGCTGGCTTAAGGACATGGCTCAACGAGTCGAGAGCCACTCCTGTGAGGAAGAACTGGACGTACAATTTTGAACATGCTTTCGTGCAATCATCCACACTCATGTGTGTGTGCATGTGCCCGCTCGTTCACGGACAATTTTGGAACAAATAATTTTGAATTTTTTTTGTACTTTGGAGCTAAAATTCTTAATTTTGGCCTATAAATAGAGTCATTAAGAGGGCGAAAAAGCTCCCCTCTCCTCTAGAGGTCGAAGTTCCTTTCAGACAACATTGTCCCACCTTCTAGTATGTTGTTGCTTAACAACATTGCAGTTCTTTTTAGGCTACTCTTGCCTCCCCTTTTGGGCTATTATTGCCCAATGAGGCTAATTTTTTTCAGGTTGTTATTGCCTCACCTTCTTGGTTGATATTGCTCAACAACGTCAAAGTTACTTCTAAGATGTTGTCGTCTGATACTTTGCGTTGTTGTTGGCAAATAATGTAGGAGTTCCTTTTAGGAAAGTTGAGCCTCTTTAGGCTATTATTGTCCAATGACATCAAAGTTTCTTTTAAATTGTTGTTTCAAATGAAGACATAATTTAGTTTAGGTTGTTGTTGTCTCATATTTTGGGTTGTTGTCGCCCAACAACGCTAGAGTTTCTTTTAGGTGGTTGTTGCCTCACTTTATGAGCTAGCGTTACCCAATCTTCTGAGTTGTTAGTCACATCTACTTGGATGGTGTTTCCTCATCTCCTGGGCTGGTTTTGCCCCTCCTCTTGGTCTTAGTGTTGCCCCAGCTCCAGGGCTAATGTTGGCTCTTCTATTAGGTTTGTGTTGCATGATGTAAGAAAGTTTAATCCTTACAACATGCTGCCCATAGAAGACAAAAATATTACAATACATGAGAGGAATCAAATATATTCCAGTTAAGTTATAGCTCCTAGTAGAAGCATAGTGACATCAGACTCTTTTATAATTTATACTTCCTACGACCTTTTGAGAGTATATGTACCTTTTAAGGCTTAAAGGCTTAAAAGCCTAAAGACTGGTGTTTTCAGTGCCCCTGTATCTTCTGATACCTATAGTTTTCTGAGATTTTTTTAATTGAAATTTTGTCAGCCACTTGCTCTCATGAAGCCTTTCTAGTGAGAATCATACTTACTAACTAGTTTTTCATAGAGGGTACCTCATGGGCATGCCACCAAACCCAAGATACAACACCTCCAAACACATCACACAACCACTACGCTGCAAGACATAACAACACAACCACCAAAGCCAGAACACAACCACCACAACCCACAACACAACCACCACAACCCACATCCACCACACTACAATCACACATCCACACAACACACAACCAACACAACAACCCACAATACAACCCCACAGCCACAATACCGCAAACACCCAGCCACACCCCACACACATCCCATAGCCACCACACCACAAGACACAACACCCAACCACTCAACACTCGGCACAACCGCCACAACCCACAGCACAATCACAACAGCCCACAACATAACCACCACAACCCACAACACAACCATCCAACCCACAACCACTCAATCACACCTCCACACACATCTCGCGACCACCACACCACAAAACACAGCCCACAATCACCCAACCCATGCCACCATACCGCAACCCATAGCACAACCACCACACCACACCCCTACACATACTACCCACAACCACCACACCACAAGACAACTTAACAACAACGCCAACCCACAACCACCACACCACAAACACCCAACACATCCACCACAACCCACGACACAGCCACCCAACCCATAACCACCACATCACAACACAGTACATGTAGTCACCACAACACAATCACATCACAAGTATTCTTCCCCACCTCACAACCACAACCACCACAACAACACCCAATTCACAATAAGCCATCACCACATTACCAATAAAAGAAATCCAACACCAATGCAAAATCAAATGAATTGCAAAAACCAAAATCACATAAATTGCAAAATCCAATAGCAGTGAACAACCAGACGAAAATCAACGACTGACCGAATAGAGCTAAAAAAACAATCGCAAAATCATAAGGCCAGAGTAATGGTAGAGAAGAATGAAGGATATAGGGAGAGCAAAGAAGCCAAGCAGAAACTAAGCACAACTAATGTATCAAACAAGAGGAGGCGAGCTGAGATCTTACCACTAGGGTGACGAGAGAGAAGCTCAGTTGCGAGAGACGGGAGGGAGAAGCTAGGTCATGAGAGAGGGGAGGGAGGGGGTTGGTTAGTTAAAGGCGGGCGAGAAATTAATAAAAAACGCAGACCGCAAGTTCGGGGGTTGGTTAGATAAATGCGGGCGAGAAATTAATAAGAAACACGGGCCGAAGGATCGAACCCACGGTAAAAACGTCCCCCACGCAGCGTTTTTCAAACAAACAATAAAAAGTGTTTTTGGGGTTGTGCCGCGTGAAGAATGCGGAACCAAATGGCCCCTTTGTTTAGCATTCATGAAAAAAACATTTAAAATGAAATATAAAAAAATTAAAATAACCAGCTTGAAAGCTCCAGCCATACTATTCCAAAATACTTTGGACCGGATACAAACTCCATTAAATATTTAACTGTTGTTATCACAAAAGATTATAAGAGATCTCTAAATATTAAAACAAGTTTTTTTATTCAAAACAAAGAAAAGAAAGGAAAAAAAAAAATCATCAAAAATGATCCCCTCACATTTTGTAGGAAACATTTTAGCCCCAGAGCACGTAAAAGTGTCAATTTAGTCCCAAACTCTTTTAATGAGGGCTATATTTGAACCTATTTTAAAAGAGTCCAGATATTAATTTGACATTTTTATAAACTCTTGTACTAAAATAACTCCATGTAAATAGTAAATAGACTATTTTGGCACTTCACTCTAAATGAAAGTGATTCCACTTTGAAGAATGCCGGGCAGTTACCTTGGCGAAGTAGCCCTACTGAAGTGCTTCTTGAACTCTTTATTCAAATTTTCATCATTGAAAAGCTTCCTATATCCATCAGACTTGGCTTTCAGCACACATTTAACATTGCTTATCAGAGTTTCTTCTCTTTGCATATCAGAGAATAGCATCTGTTTCTTCCACTCCAGAAGCTTGATCTTCTGCTCTATTTCTGTAGCTTCTCCAAAAGGATTTGGTACTCCATGGGTGATGGGAAATCTTACGCTTATATCGTTTCTGATTAAAAAGAAGAATTATTTTAACTAAAACATTGATTTGAAGAGAATAGAACACATATATGCTTCTTTAAAAGAAAGGAAAATTTACATAAATACCACTTAATTCCTATGTATCATTACATATCTAACTGAAACTTCAATTTTCACCTTTATGCCACCTTACATGAAAAGAAGCAATTTTACTTTTTGATAGTTAAAATGGTGATATGTTTTTTATGTGATATAAAAGATAAAGGAGGTATAAACGTAAAAAGTAAAGTATAGCTATTAGATATGTAAATACATTGGTATTGTGTGGTATGTATATAAATGCCCTTTGATGAAATAGGGAATGCAGAGTGATGAAAGAAAGCAAGCTGCAGGAAACATGAGCACATTATAGTTGTTCCGCGTGTGAGATTGAAGAAGGTTGGCCTTGATTATAATGGCAACTATAAATCACACACTAGTAGGGCTGCCAATTATGCCCAAAATTCAATTAGGCTATATATATATATATATATAAAGAATAATATCCAAATTATCAATATTTAAAAATAATTGTAAAATTAATAAACCTGAACAGAGTCAACTCAAATTTTGACTTGGAAACTATCAATTTCAACTTGACTCAAACTTGGTCAAGTGTTAGACCTAAATATTTGATTTTGAGTTGAGACTTAATGACTCAAACTAACTCAATAGCACCCAACATTTGAGCAATTGAAAAAAGAGCAGAGTCCTTTACAAACTCCTATGGTTTTAATAGGAATTTTGAAATCTCAAAATCTCCCATTTCAATGGACCGTCAAACAAGCTGACCATAGGCATCAGGCTTTAGGTTTAGGCTTCTCTGTCTTTCATCTCTCTCTCTCTCTTTCATCCCTTCTACTACGTTGGCCTAATCTATATATTTAATGAACTATTATCATTTTTCATAAATAACGTTGGATTCAACATACATAAAAATTATCTTATTCATATTATTATGTCAAACTATAGAAAGTTAAAATTTACCAGCTATGATTTAANTGATAATGGAAATGACAATGATAGTCAAGCAATAAAGGAGGTGTGATGTAGTGGTGATTCGATGATGTTGACAGTCACACAATGTCAAAGGTGGACTAACATTGGTAGACATTTGGTGGTGGAGGTGGCAATGGTGTGATGGCCAATTGATGGTGTTCTGGTGTTGACATTGACAAGGTGAAAGTGTTTCGATGACGGTGGTTGGGTGAAGCTAAAAAATTCTTAAGGCCTCAGTGCTCCCTTGGGTGTTTACCTTCAAGTCAAGATTTCTCCTCCTTTTCACAAAAAAAAAAGTGTGCATCTATTTAGAGATTTTAGGAGTTGCATTACTCTTAAATACCACTTGAATTTGGATAATTATATCAAATTGTACGGAGTGATTCCCTTGATAGTACAATATTTTTGAAGTGTTTGAGTACCTTAACAGATATTTATCTGTTGTAAAGGAGCACACAATTTTCTTACAAGGGTTTTGGAAATCAAGTAATTGGTTAGAAGAATTTCAAATGCAATGTAAACTTGCAATGCATTTGGAATTCATTGCTTAGTTAATTTTTAATGTATTTGAAATTCATAGGATTTGGATGAATTCCAAATACAACATTTCATTTAAATTGCTGACAATCGTCACCACCTGCCATAGCCCAACACCACCCGTCTGCCGCCACCGCTCGTTGACTAGTGATAATCACTCTCCACTCGTTGTCAGCTGTCATAGCCTGCTGCAACTGACATCTTTTGTCATCCGCTCCCTGTTGCCCACGATTGATGGCCCCGCATCGCCTTGTGGCTCATTGCCATCACCTTCCACCACATTCCTCCGCCATTGCCCACCACTATCAGATGTTGACCGCCACTTGCTCGCTTGCCTGTTGTTCATCTGTTGCCGCCACTGGCCGCCTATCACCCGCTTGTCTGTNGAAAGCGTTGCATTAAATTTAGAGCATGAATGTGTAAGCATATGTAGAACTTGAACAATATATTACCCAATTATATTTTATGGTTTTTTTTATGAAATCGTTGAAAACTTTGGTCTCAAACAATGTAGGAGATCCCAACATTTTTTCAATAGATATGACATGGTAATAATTCTGATCATTTGTGGCTGCCGTTGCAAAACAAAGAAATCTCCTTGTAGGAAGGATACATGGAAATCTGACTGTCGAAAGAATAGACAATTACAAAGCTAAGCATTTGATTTTCAAAGGCGATATCAAAGAGTTGATCAAAGTGAGAGAGGGTAAAGCAATCTTTAGGATAAATTTTAAGGGCATTTAGCCTGTGGAAATTTAAGAAGCTTCAGGTAGTGTTTCCTGGAATGAACGGGCAGGCTCTTCAAGATCTTATAGGAGATTTTATTGGAGGTCAACTTGGAAACCTTTCGATTTGTGTTTACTCCTTTCCTATTTATGTTTCATTATTTTTTATTTCAGAATTATTTATTTTCTTAATTTAAGTTAGATACATTCAATAAGTTTGTAAATTAAGAGAGATTGATTTCCCTATATTTGTACCTTACATTTGAATAATAAAATCTACGTAATTTTTTTTTCCCAAAACCTGGTAGCAGAGCCTCCTTCACCAGGTAAATATCTTTCAGAGCCAGCTTGCACGCTAAAACGTCAAACTGTTTTTTGTGAAGAACCTTTGTTAGAATATCCGCTGCTTGGTCGTTAGAAGGAACATACACCATGCGTATATCTTCTCTGTCAATTTTTTCTTTGATGAAGTGTTTGTCTATCTCTACATGCTTTGTTCTATCATGAAGGACAGGATTGTGGGCGATGACAATGACAAACTTATTATCATAGTACACATTGGACTATGAATTTTTAACTACTTGAGAATTCTTCTAATCCATTGAACTTCACTTATATTATGAGCTATATATCTGAATTCAGCTTCAGCGCTGCTTCTTGCCAGGAAACTTTGTTTTTGGTTTCTCCAGGTTACTAAGTTTCCTCCTAGAAAAATACAGTACCCTGAGGTTGACCTTCTATCTGTAACACTCCCAGCCCAATCTACATCTGTAAATGCTTCTACCAGTAAGTGGTCATTTTTCTTGAACATCATTCCTCTTTCGGGCGTTCCTTTCAGATACCTAAGAATCCGATAGACAACCTCCAAGTGATGAGCATTTGGAGAATGCATAAACTGACTTATCATGTCAACAACAAAGGCTATATTAGTACGAGTGTGTGACAAGTAGATTAGTTTTCCCACCAGCCTCTGATATTGTTATTTATTAACACCATCTATTTTATTTGTCAATTGTAACCTTTTATTTGGTTCAATTGGGGCTTCAGCTGTTTTGCACCCAAGCATTCCAGTTTCACTAAGTCGAGTACATACTTTTGCTAATTAATAAAGATCCCCTCCTTAGATCTGACAAAGTTAATACCGAGAAAGTATTTTACATCTACCATATTTTAAATTTCGAATTTTGTGGCCAATCTTTCTTTCAATGTCACAATTTCCCTAGCAATATCTCCTGTAAGAATAATATCATTGACAAAGACGATGAGTATAGCGAGTTTACCAATTTCTTAATGTTTGTAGAACATAGTATGATCATCTTGACTCTGAGTGTATCCATACTTTCTAATCACCTTTCCAAACCTCTCAAATCAGGCGTGAAGAGATTGCTTGAGCCCATATAAGGATTTCTTCAATTTGCACATTATCTTCTCCAAACTTGTTCTCAAATCCTAGTGAAAGATTCATGAATACCTCCTCTAATTCACCGTTTAGAAACGCGTTTTTAACGTCGAGCTGATGCAAGGGCTAGTTACGGTTTGCTGCTATGGACAGTAGAACACGAATAAAATTGATTTTAGCTACCAGAGTGAATGTCTCCTAATAGTCAATTTCTTGAGTTTGAGTGAATTCTTTTGCTACTAATCTCACTTTATATCTTTCGACACTCCCATCAGCTTTGAATTTGGTAGTGAAGACACATTTACACCCGACAGTTGACTTATCTCTTGGTAGAGTGACAATTTCCCAGGTTCCATATTTCAAAAGAGCATTCATTTTTTCCTTTACTGGTATTCTCCAATTTGGATTACTAAGAGCTTCATGTATTGTTCTGGTTTCAGACATATTAGAAATCCAGATTCATAACCTCTGAATCATGAGCTTCTGTTGGTGAAAAAGTAATATCAGGATTGGAAATTACCTGTGTTTCTTGAGGACCATCATTTGATTCTTCAGATTGGGCGGGAGCTAAAGATTCAATTTGAACATTTTGCCTTTTATGGAGCCTCTTCTTGGAATAAATCAGAGGTTTTGCTATTTTATTATGTGGTATTTCTCCCCCTGTATTAGACAAGATAATTTCAAGTGTCTTTTGATTAGGATTCTCCTGGTTTCTTTTTTTACTTTCAACAATTATTTCTGGTTCTTTGTTTTCACAGACTTCAGGTGTACTTGGTGTTAGAACAATTCTTGGTAATGAATTAGAAAATTGTCAAAATCATTTTCTCCATTTGTATTATACTCCCTCTGAAGTGGGTTTTTGTTAAAGAAGTGAATTTTTTCCATGAAGATCACATTCATACTAATGTAAGTTTTTTTTTTATGACAGAATTGAAGCATTTGAAACCCTTTTTTTAAGCATATCCAATAAAAATGCATTTTTTAGGTTTTGGATCTAATTTTGATCGGAATTTATTCAGAATATAAACGAAACATGTGCATCCAAAAATTTTTAAACGAATATTTAAAGACATTCGTAGAATTGTAAAACTGTTGTTCAGTTTATTTAGAGGAGTTGTATATTTTAAAACTCGAGTTGACATTCAGTTTATTAAATATGATATTGTTAAAACAACATCACCCCATAAATATTTAAGAACGTTCATTGAAAACATAATAGTCCGAGCAACCTCAAGTAAATGTCTATTTTTCTTTCAGCAATTTCATTTTGTTGTAAGGTGTCACGATAAGTAGATTGATGAATTATGTCTTTATTTATTAAGAACTACCCTAAACACCTCATTAAAATATTCAATTCCATTGTCAGTTCTATGGATGCATATTCTAGTTTCAAATGGAGTTTCAACCATGTTGTAAAAATCTTTAAAAAAATTTTCAACTTTTGATTCTTTGCTTATAGGATAAATCCAACATATTTTGGTGTGATCGTCAATAAATGTCACAAATCCCCTTTTTACAAAATAATGTTGACTTTTGAAGGTCTCCAAACATCACTATGAATCATGAAAAAAGTTTTGAATGATAATCTGGTTTTGGAGCAAAATTTTTGCGATGAATTTTTGTTAAATAACATGTTTCATTTACAGTAAAACACAATTAACACCATTAAACAAATTAGGAAATAAGAGTCTTAAATAAGAAAAACTTAAATGACTTAGTCTACGATGCTTCCATTATATTTTCTAATGTATGGTTCGAACTCATACTGTTGTACGCTTGAATCCTTTTTTTACTAAGAATGGTCTCCTCAAAGTAGTAAAGTCATATCTTTTTAGCTCTCCCAATCATCATCCCCAACTTATGGTCTTGTAAAATACAAGAAGATTCACAGAAAATTACAAGACAGAATCATTTGAAAATTTGCTGGCGGATAGAATGTTACATTTAAGTTTTGGAACATGGAGTACAAATTTAAGACCTATACTCTTGGGCAAGTTAATGTTTACTTTTCCAACAATGAAAGAGAAACTACCGTCACCAATACGAACATTTCCATGGCCAGAACATAGAATGTATGAATGAAATAAATAGTGTAAATTTGTCATATGATCAGAAGCTCTCGAATCAATAATCTAAGGGTTTAGGTTTCTACCTTTATCTACCATCTAACAATTTGAAGTACCAGTAGCCAAACTAGGTTTAGCAGACTCAAGAATTGATCGATTTTCCCTTTGCTAAATGGGTTGGTTTGTTAGGCAGCAGTATTTGCAGCAGATGGCTTGCGTTGTTTCTTGGCTTCCAATCTGCAGGTTTACCGTGGAGGTACCAGAAGTTTCTTTAATGTGTTGTGGCCTGTTGCAATGATCACACCACACTCATGGTTTCTCCTCAATCTTTTGTGAATATGGAACAGTCTGCTTGCTGATATGAATCTCAAAATAGAATGTCGAGGTCTCAGGTATGCTGGTAGGAGTGGATTTCTTGTTGAGCATCACTCCTCTTCGAGTTTCTTTGCGGCGGGCTTTTGAGAAAGCGTCATAGATTGAAGGCATGGGATTTCTCTCAATAATTCTACCTCTTACCTTGTCAAACTCCTCATTAAGCCCAGCAAGAAATTTAAAAATTCTATTTGCATCAACAATGATCTTATACCTACTAGCTCATCAGGACACTTCCACTCTTGAACATTAAACAGGTCAAGATCTTGTCATATTCTCTTCCAAGAATTAAAGTATTTTGTGTAGAATCATTTATTTGGGCCACATTCTCTCAGAGTTCTTTGACAGTACAGTAATACATATAGTTTGCGCCTATCTCCTTCCATAGAGTTTACTAATCATGTCATTATCATGGAATTTTCTGCATCCCAGGTTGCGTGGTGGAAGGCTGGATAGAGGTAGCATAATCATTTGTATTTTGAGACATGATAGAAGGAAGAGCTGGTTCGGCTTTGCAGGAAGTGGAAAAAGACCTAGCGGTTGCTCAGAAAGAAGCTTCCCAGAAGGCAGCGACAGGTTATGCAGGAAGTGGCTACAAAGGAAACGGCTGTGCAGGTAGATGTTTTAGCGGCTGCGCAATTTTTTTTTGTCGTCTCCACTGTTCCGTAATTAGCGAATATTTGGGCAGCAGCGGCGAAACAACAAGCTTCCGCAAGCAGCGGTGAAATAGAAAGCTTCGACAGGTGAAACAAAAAGCTTTGACAGGCTAGGGGTTTTTGGAATTTCTTTTATTCCAGCTCTGATACCATGAAATCAGTTAAAAAAACAAGGACTTAATTTTATTGATGTAAAGAGGGGTATAAATGCCCATTATAGGACTCAATCGTAAGAAAAACAATAAAAACATAATAAAATTAAGTTTTTATTAATAAATAGAAAAATAATTACTAATTAAAGAGAAAAATAAATAAAGAATCCTAAGATCCCTCATACAATTTATAACCCTCTAAATATAGAGTCATAAAAAATATGAAATATAATCATAATTATTTTCGAGATCTTTCAACATCCACCACCCTTTCCTACAGCATAAATTCTCCCTGCAGGACAGCTTTGCTCATCCTACGCCGGAATTTTCCCTGTCGCACGCTCGTCTCCACCGAATTTTCCCTATTGCAGGCTCATATGCTGAAATCTCCATGCATCCTGTTCTCAGGCCAACCAACCCGCTGTTGGTTCTCTCCCTGCAGATTCTAGACCCAGCACCACTGGGCTTTTCCCTTGTAGACCGCTCCTTGTCTCTACAGGCCCTCCGGAGTTCCTCTCTACAGACCCTGCCGGAGCTCTTCCCTACAGGCTCTTTCTGGGTCTTCCCAGTAGCTTTCCTCGAAGGCAACCCTGTCGATTATGTCCTTTAGCCAGAGTATCCACAGGTTTAGATAGCAGCTACAGCAGCCCTGCAGCCTTTTCCCAGAGCTCCCTGCAGGCTTCCAAGCGCTCCTCCCAGCCAAAAAATCCTGCAGCTTGCAGCAACTTAGAATTCTTCCAGCCCTAAACGTGATTAGGTTTTATGACTAAGTACATGATGAAGGCATCTACTTTTACTCCAGCGCTTACCAGCTTGATGATACGCCAATGAATCATATCCTCTTATATTGCTATCAATGGAAGATTTTGCTCTCATCAACTACCAAGAGATTACCAACCCAAATTTGTTACTTGCAAATAGATTTCACTTCGGGATTGTTGGAAAAGAAATAATGAAATTCTCCCAAGAGACTTATCTTTCATCAGTGTTATATATTCCTCAACTAGATTGCAATTTACATTCAATTAGCAAAGCTTACTCATGGCTTACTCATGACCTGGACTGTGATGCTAAATTCTACTTTAACTCTTGTAAGTTTCAAGTGGTGGACTAGAAGAAGGTAATTGACATTGCAAAAGTGCATCAAGGCCCATACCTACTCAAGAAGAACTATTCTCTGAACACACAAGTGTCTTCTCTACTATCCTCTTCTCATGATCCTAAGTAAGTTGACAATCAAGTTTCATTATGATATTGTTGTCTGAGCCATCCCAATTTTCATTATATGGCAAAGTTGTACTAGAACTCATTATTAACAAAAAGTAAAAGTTCTATCAGTGTGAAATCTGTCAATTGGCTAAAAATACTCATCATTATATGACATCCTTTCTCTATCATTCATAGTAACATTTGGGGAACTTCAAAATTGAATACCATCAATGAACACAATTGTTTTATATTATTCATCGATAATCACAATAGAACCAGTTGGATATTTCTCATGAAACAGAAATTTGATAGTGCACAAATCTCTTAGCCCTTCCATGACATGATTTACATTCAATTCTAATACAAAATTTAGATTCTCAGATTCTCAAAACTGATAATGCAAAGGAATACTACAGCTATATCCTTGGACACTTCTGTGAAAAGAACGGTTTCATTTATTTGAATTCATGTATTAAAACTCCACAATAAAATGGGATAACTGAGAGAAAGAATAAACGTCTCCTTGAGGTATTTAGAATGTCAAGCAGGATTCTTAGATTCAAAGCCCTTATCCAGATCACACATTGTTCATAAAACATACTCATGGATATAAGATTGTTGCACTGACTGTATATATGGAAGATATGATTTTTACTGGTGATGATGACCTAAATTCTTTAAATTAAAGTGTTTTCTACTGATATGAAACCAAGGACCTATGAAACATGAGATTTTTTAGGTATGGAGGTAGCAAGGTTCAAGTAAGGCATTATTATATCAAAAAAGAAATACATCCGAGATCTACTAAAGGAAACATGGATGATTAGATGCAAACATGTTGATACTCTAATGGAACCCAATAAGAGAACTAACAGAAAAGAAAGTATATCTGTGAATAAGGAAAGATATCAAAGATTGGTAGGAAAACTCATTTATATGTTACATGCTAGGCTAGATATTGCATACGTTGTCAGAATTATGAGCCAACACATGAATAACCCAAATAAAGAGCATTTGGATATCATATATAAGACTAAGGGTTTTCGAAAAGACTCCAGGTTATGGATTAATTTTTTAGAAAACTATGAATCGAAAAATTAAAGTTTATACTAATACTAGTGGGGCTGGGGAATTCACTGATAGAAGGTCCACCATAGACTACTGCTCATATGTATGGGAAAATATAGTAACATGAAGAAGAAGAAGCAAGTCATTATTTCTCGAACCAATGCAGAATCAGAGTATATGATACTTACCTTGAAAACCAGTGAAAGAATTTGGATTAAAAATTGTTAAGGAAACTAGGATATACCTCCAACAGGCCTACAGAGATGTTTTGTGACAGTTAAATAGCTATTAGTGTTGCTAAGAATTATGTGTAAAGACTAAGCATATTTAATTTGATAGACACTTTATCTGTAAAAAGGTTAATGAGGGAATCATACAGCTAAGCTACATCCCGACAAACCAACAAGCAATTGATGTCTTCACCAAAGCACTTCCTTTAAGCACCTACTCAAAGTTCAATATCAAGTTTGGTCTCTACAGCATCTACAACTCAGCATGGGGGGCGAGTTGAATCTGAGAAGCTTCAAGTAGTGTTTCCCAGGATGAACCGGCAGGTTGCCCAAGATCTTATGGGAAACTGATTTGGAAAGCTCTTTATTTGTGTTTATTCATTTCCTATTTATATTAGTTTATTTTTTTTATTTTAGAATTATTTCCTTTCCTAATTAAGGTTAGATATATTTGGTAGTTTGTAAATTAGGAGGAATTGGTTTCCTTATATATATACCCTACATGTGAATAATGAAATCAAGTAATTTTTTCTCCTAAAATAGGGTTTTCTACACCAATCCCAATGTATTTGCATATCCAACACCTAAACTTTGATTTTTTTTACATTAACATCACCAAAAACATTCGTTTTACATACAATTTAACTTTTAGAAAGTAAAATACACCTTTTCATGCATAGGGAAGGTGGTATATATGTAAAATTTCAAAGTTTAGGTGCTAGATATGTAAATACATAAGAATTGAGTGATATGTAGGTAAATCTTCTTTTTTATGAAGATTGTTGCAACACACACATGTCCATTGTCGTGGAATTTCTTATCACAACATTGGATAGCCAAGCAAGGTAACAAGCTTCTCAAATAAAATCAATTTCCAGAAAGTTGCGGGCATCCTATTGGATGGCCATGAGATGATCTGGGCCAAGTTGCATTATTTTTTGAATTCACAAGCATAAAATCAAGTTCCACATTGAGAGACCACACTTGACATGTCAGCAAGGTATCACACAAAAATTTCATGATGGGCAAAAGAAAGTCATCACAAGTTGTCCCTCAAGAGAGGAGATTTTTGAGTTGAATTATTTTGGTTAAATCCTGAAATCAACATAAAATCTTAAATAAAGGAGTTCCTTTCTAAAGCCCTTCTTTGTTAAGAGAATGAAGTCGTTGATGCAAGTGTCGATGATAGTTGTGATTATACTTGACTAAGGTGTGAAAGATTTATGGAGGTCTACATTGGAGTCTAAAGACCTTTTGAGTAAAACTAAAACCGAATACATGGATTGTAATTTTAGTAGTAGTAGTTCTAGTGACAAAAGTATAACTTTGGGTTATCAAACTATTAAAAGGTGTGAAAGATTTAGATATCTTGGGTCTGTTGTTCAAAGTGATGGTGATATAGATGGGGATGTTAATAGTAGAATTCAAGTTGTTTGGTTGAAGTGGAGGAATTTTGGGGCCTATTGTGTGATAAAAAAAATATCGCTTAGACTGAAAGAAAAATTTTATAAAATGTTGGTGAGTCTTTTATGTGATAGAAAAGTACCGCTTAGACTGAAAGGAAAATTTTATAAGACGGTGGGGAGCGTGTGATAGAAAAGTACCGTTTAGACTGAAAGGAAAATTTTATAAAAGGGTGGTGAGACCTACAATGCTCTATGACGTTGAATGTTGACCTTTAAAAGAGAAGCATAATACTAAGTAAAGTGTTGCCGAGATGAGAATGATTAGGTGGATGCGTGGCTTTACACTTAGAGACAAAATGCAAAATGATTATATCCGTGAACCCCAGTGACAGACAAAATTAGAGAAAGTTGTCTTAGATGGTTTGGTCATATTAAACGTTGACCATCTGATGATCCGATTAGGAGAATAGATGTTTTACATTCGACTTATGTTAAGAAAGGCAGAGGTTAACCTAGGAAGACTTGGGCTTATTGTATAAAACATGATCTTAATTAATTAGAACTAAATGAAAATATGACACTAAATAGGACGCAATGGAGAAAAGGATTCATGTAGCTGACCACACGTAGTGGGATTAAGGCTTTGTTGTTGTTGTTGTTGTTGTTGTAAGTTAACATGAATAAGCTATTTGTTGGTTTCCCCATGAAACTAACACGTTTCATTTGATTTCAAAAAACAAAAAGATGCAAAACCATACAAATACATTGTGTTCAATATCCTCCCTCCAAAAGAAAAAAAAATGATAATCACATGTACATGTTTCAAGACAAAAGTATCCTCTATTGACATATCTGCATAATAATGGATTGCCTTGTTGTGTTTCTTAAGAATGAAATGAAATTGCATGTTTAAATTGAGAAAAAAAATGCAATAACAAGACTATCTTGTTATCAGGCATAACATCCTCTTTCATGCATACACTGATAAAGGAAATTGATGACATTGGTATTATCACCCTCAATGATAATCCCCTTAATCTCCAACATCCATGGCTCCAACATGTTCTTGATGGAGAGGGGGCCACTATCTGTCCCAATATTGTAGATGTTGTTTTGAAGCCACAAGGCAATCCCCCTTCTCGTTCCATATCACCGCTCCCATGCCCACCTCAAGCGAGGGAAGCATTTCCCAATCAACAACGCCTTTATCAAACTACGGAGGAGAGGACATAAAGAGTGACGATGAAACATCATGGAGAGCTAACTAGTGTCTCAATACTTTTGAAGTGGAAACAATCTTTCTGGGTAAACATATTGAGGATAGTAACAGTTACGATGGTGGGAGCCCCGAATGGACTGTTGTGCTTCTTGGCATTATGAGCCCTACAACTCTGGTAAACCACACAAAATTATATGCTCATCAATGCAATTTTTTCCCTTGATAACTTCACAAACATTAAAAGTTGAATGTTTGATTTTCAAACGAGAAACAAATTTAGCCCACCAACATGAATTGGAGAGACCTTCCAAGGATGAGTTGCAAGTTAGCTCCGATTTAACCACCACAAATTGAATATGATGAGTTATCGATAAAATTTGTCAAGGATGACCAAAAAAGTAATAATGCATTAACCTTTATAGAGTGATTCTCGAACCCAAAGACAAGCCAAATAGATAATTGAAGTATTTCCCTTTTAAACCAATTATAAGGAGCAGAGAGTAAAATACAACATCGATGGAATTCATATTATCCATTGATATCCTCATTATGTTGAGCATGCTTCCTCAATTTTGGTAACCAACAAACCTTAATTTGGAGATGATACTCCCTCATGGTCAAGGATAATGGAGTGATCAATGTGGGACTTTTTTTGGTGTCAATATTTTAGCATTGAGTAAAGGATCCTTATGTTCCCTTGAGTTAGTTGCATGACTCAACAACAACGCCAATATTTCATTTGAACAAACAACACTAGCCCTAGTTGCTTTAGTTTAAATGGACGTAGTTATTTGACTCTGATAATTTTGAATGGCCAGTACGATATTAGAAAGAAATGTGTTGAGTGGCATAAGCTCAAAAATTTTATGGTAACTCGTACTAGTGCAATTATTGAGAGAATTGCAAAGGTCACAAAGAAAGATCATAAATTTTAAGTAGCAACATATTCTTGCTCTAAGAGCTTCGTCAAATCCTTTTTTTTATTTGGTTAGAGGGTTGGGATATTTGTCATCAACAAGCATTGAAGCATTTGTTAGTAGAGATGCGATTTTCAAAATGATAGATGAAATCAACATAAGTATGGATTGTCTTCTATGTTAGGGGACGTAGAAGACCCCAAGATAGAGTCGTCCAAGGACCAATTCCTCTCTTTCAGTTAAGCGTGGTTCATATTGACATTCAATGCCCTCTTTACATTTAGCGTAGTCGCCAATTTTGGTGGCTGCTGAATCTTAATTTGGAGATAATATACCCTCAAAAGTCAAGGATAATGGAGTGATAGTTGTGAGGCTTTTTTATGTCAATTTTTTTTTAACATTGTGAGAAATACATATCTCAAAAGGTCCTCCTGTGATAGCCTAGATTTTGCCCACCACTAAACGATTTCCTTGTTGATGTTGCTTTTAATGCTTCCCTTAGGCTAGTTTGCTTTAACATAACATTCTAGTGATAGTGACTTGCATCTCTGGCTTGTAACCTCTTAGTTCCCTTGAATTAGTTGATTCAATAATAAAAATAAAGTGAAATGTACTCCAACTCCTACAATAGATCACATTGGTGTTTTTATTAAGAGAGTTACAAAAGCTGCAAAGAAAGATCCTATTTTTTAATCAGTTAGAGTGCTGGGAACATTGCAAAAGCTGCAAAGAAAAGATTGCAATATTCTTGCTATGATATTATCCCTCCTATTGATATTTCTCTTTTTTAAACAGTTAGAGCGTTGGGAAAATTAGTATCAACAAATAATGAAGCATTTGTTAGTAGAAATGTCGATTTCAAAATGATGGATGAGATCAGCTTAAGTATAGATTGTCCTCCATATTAGGGTAGGATAAAATGACCCCAAGGCAAAGTCATCCAAGAATGACCAAGTTTGTACCAGCTCAAAACCAACTAATGCAGTTTGAGAGACTCTTCTAGAATCTTTGGAAGTATTAGTTGTAATGCCCACCACATTTTCATGATTGACAAACAAATGAGATGAGTCCTTGATGATTCTCCAATTTGTAATAAATTAATTAACAAAAAGCTTAACCAATTTAGCAAAAAAGAAAAAAATTGATAGAATCACATGGGAGTAAGAATCATGTCTAATCATATAACTTAGTCTTAACACAGAACACTAAGCACGATAGCCAATTGAAGATGCATTGGATATGCATGATAGTTCTTTAATGATCAATTTGTTCATGATGACAGTTGAATCATCATCGGGGCCATTGATAGGAAAATTTAAAACCGAAAGAGTTGGATTTCATGGGAAAATGTTAAAGAATGGAGACAACCCCTGAAAATCCCCAAGAGAATATGGTTAAACTTAAATCAAAGGGGAAATTCTTTTAGGACAAGACATTCCAACTCATCTCAAAATAAGCCACATGGTATATTTTTAGTCCTAAGTAGAGAAAAACTTGTCGCTCCTTGAGGTTTGGGAATCGTCAAACCTGACAAAGTATAATGAATTGAACTAGCAATGTTAATAATCTCACTGATGAATGATAAAGAAAGAACTTTAGCTTGAATGAGATGATGCTCCTCATGTGATGTTGAGATAATGATTTATAATGTGATATTGAGAGGAAGGTGAGATCTGGTAAGATAGTGATGTTATATCCCCAATTGGTGGGATACATAATCGTAAAGGTTTGAGTAGAAGCACTCTGAACAATCACATTCTTTTCCTTATGAAGAGGAGTTGATGCATGACTATTTTACCCTTGACTCACAAAAAGGTTTCTTCTGTGTGGCAAGGTTGAGCATGATGCCCCAGCGTTTCTAGTGCAGCATCTATTTTCCGTTAAAAGTGGTCTCCAAGTAGGTGCTGATGCCTATATGGGAACGACGCCCAATGTTCAATTGATTAATAGGATTGGAATGGTGTGCCAAAAATAATGCCAAATTGCAAAGTGTGATAGATCAAACTAATTAAGTGATGAATAGATCACACAAGCACAAGCAATTAAGTAAAATACATGGACAAAATTTTACATGAAAAAACCCAAAAGAAAAAGTTGCATGAGCCTTGCCTTACTAAAATAAATTCCACAAATTTAAAAGGGTTACTAAGAACATCTTACCTTGCAATTGGATAGGGCAAAAATGTAATATAAAGAACATCGGCATCATTTGTGTTGTCATTAGAAACAATACAAGATAGTGGTAGTGCACAAGAGATAGTTGCAGAACGCGTCTTCAGGAGAAATGCAATGCAAGTTTTAATAGAGAATAATTGCAATGCAGATTCCAAAATAGTGGCTCTTATAATGCAATCAAAACATGTGCCGACTCTTGATGCGCAACTCTCACAAAAACAACCAAACAATGAGGCAATGCTTGTAGCATGTTATAATGTGACAACTCAGCACAACCGGAAGACATTGAGTAAGTTCTGATGCACCGACGGTGGCTCGTATTAATTATAAAGGGATCCAACCAACTCTTAGAGCTCAAGAGATCCCCTCATAAGACCAAAATGAATGGTTGGTATAGTTTTAAAAGTTATTTTGGGCTTTATTTGAACTATGCTTCATAATTATCAACAATAAATAATATGACACCTTTCCATGATCAAAACTTGATTGACAGAAGTTGCTGTAAGATGACTTCCAGTATGTTCCAATGGTGACGAGTCATTAGATGCTACCACTGATAACATCTTCAATTCGTTATCAAAATAAACTAGATAATAGAACTCAGTGGTAAAAGCACATAAATGGAAACAATTCAAAAGCTTAACTAATAGATTGGCTAAAATAACTCCTAGAAGATTTGTTACCTTCACTATGGGGAAGCAAAAAAGGCAACGTCTCATAATTCTAGATGAATATGTTTGATTCTTTGAACAAATCATTTGACATTATCTTTTAGCAAATGGAGGCATATAGAAGTTGCTACAACTACAAGAAGTCAAAATATTTATGTGCAATTTGCAGAAAAGCAAGCATGTACCAATGCAATGCTCTCAACCACGAAGCCTCAGGGTGGCCGATCATTCAGCCCCCCAAAACACTAGTAGCAGGGGCAGCCACAATCACCTTATCTTTGTCTGGGCTTGCTAGTCTAAGGCCATTGAACTTGTATAGTAAAAATTCGACTTTTCCTCGCCTTCCAAGCCTATTAGAGTTAATATATGGTCTCAAAATCTATGCTTTATGGAAAGAGATTTTACACTTCCAACTACAGTATATAAGAATGAAATTCATAACTGGGAAGCAATTACGTTTATGCAATTCTATTATGTAAACTTCATCACATTAATCATTCCCCTGCATATACGCATACATTCATGACACGGGAGTTTTTCATCCCACATTACTGTAGCAGCTACGATCCTTTTTGCCTTTGTAGCTTACGCCTCTCTCATTTTCACTTCCTTCATTTTCACTTCCTTCCATAAAAAGTTTCATCTCCATTCATAGCTTACCTTATCTATCACCTTCCAGTTCTATCCTATTTTGAATTCCTTCCTTATTCATCCCACCCCCTGTCCTATTTATGGGTGTTGTTTTCTGAAAACCACACAGTTTTTGGAGATGAGTGGAGAATTCTGAGTTCAGCCATTGAGGCATTCTTCCCCCGACGAGAAGGTTCCCCGGCTGCAACTCATCTGAGGCGGTGATCATCTCGAAGGGTTCGAGTGGTGCTCCGACTATAGCTCGACCCCGACGAGACATTTATCCTTCTGCAACCCTCTCCGACCCGTTTCCATCAACTGCCAACCATTTACAGGCCTCTGATCCGCTTCCCACCTCCCTGCTCCCCAAAACTTGTTGCCCACTCCCTGTTTTCCCCTGTTATCGCCCCTAAGTCCAAGTCCAACTGCTGCCATCACCCTCACAGCACCCCATTGGTTGATGTACCCTCATTCCAGCCTGATCTTGTGCACGTATCCTCCAACCAATCCCTCGATCTGCAACCCAACCGCCGCCCACCACCCTCATCGCCGCCACCATAGGGTGTCTGCCGTGTTTGTAAAGTTGTTATTCTCCTATCATCAAAAGTCAGTGTTTGTAGTCCTTTTTTAATTTTAGCACAAAAATTATCATTTTCTACTATGATTTGAGCTTTTTCTCCATATCAACTCATATTATATGTATCCACATATTGAATTATGCCTGTGAATTAATCGCATATCAACATACGTGCATATATAGGAATACATACGCCAGTTTCAGTTGGTTATCAATTGCTAAACGTTGCTAATAATACAGCATGCATTGCCAAGAATAATATAGTCAAAATGTAAAAATAGTTGTGCTCATTGTACATCAAAAAATTATCACAAGACATTCCTGATAACCTTAATTTTAAAAATATTACTACTAGTGTAGTTGAAAGACGCCCACATTCAACAGAAAATGAAGCTTACCTTTCCCCAAGACAGAACAAGCTGCTACCTTTGACCATGCCACCATCTNGTGTAAGTAATTTTTTTTAAGCAGATTCATTACCAACAAGATGCTTATCACCTGCATCACAGAGATAATCCAGAGCAGATACAATTAGTTGTATCTCTCTTGGAAGCAGATCCCTGCTACCACTCAGGACATGTGGTTCAGGGAGTTCGAAACATGATCATATAATTTGAATCAGAATTGTAAATTTAATTTATTTTGTTACACTAACATGTGGATTATTTTTTACGCTGCAGGGGTCCTTCACATGTCTTCCAAATTACCACCACCAGATCCATCGAATCTTCGAGATTCAGGGCAGGCAACGGCTAGGGGTCATGCTCACCAAAGCCAGCCGAAAGAACGAGCGGCCTACTTAAATCGATGAAGAGCTCTGGGGTCAATTGACTGCAGCCTGAGCCTCTCCTGCTTATGAGGAAGAGGCAGACAAGCAGGGCTAACAGGGTGATGGAGGGGGTCAGGGGAGCTGCTCTCCATATTGGAGGATAAGTCCCCCATACAAATCACTACAAAGGCCTGGTAAGGTTCTTTCTAATATTTAAAAATTCAATATTTGATGTAATTATATGGTGTTAACCAATCTCCTATGCTACACAGGCCAAGAAGTTGAGTCATGAGCCCTCCAATGCGGAGCTATATGTCTGAACCCATCAGCGCGTGGGGACACAACAGTGGGTCTCGGAGCATTCCCGACAGATTGCTGTAAGTATAAGAAAAAATTTAAAACTTTAGTTTGACTCTTACTATTCAAAGTGGTCATTAAACACTAGTTTTAATTATGCAGGAAGAGTTTGGGCAGCTCCAGGAGAGACACTTGGCCACTTAGACCCAAACTTTCTCTAGCAGCAGTGGTAGTCATTCTACCACTGTGCAGTCTGAGCTCGAGGTATGGACTCAGGCA
Source organism: Phalaenopsis hybrid cultivar (assembly GCA_002079205.1). Classification (NCBI taxonomy): domain Eukaryota; kingdom Viridiplantae; phylum Streptophyta; class Magnoliopsida; order Asparagales; family Orchidaceae; genus Phalaenopsis; species Phalaenopsis hybrid cultivar. The sequence goes on from JXCR01141044.1 coordinate 116,903, forward strand.
GCAGGAAAGAAAAAGAGGAGGCTCTATGGCATCGAAGCGAAGAACATAGCCTTTGAAGCCAAAAACTTCCAAGATCCAGTGAGTTCCCTGAGCTCCTCATAGCTAGATCAGAACGCTCTTGCCAGTCAGGTTGCTTCAATGAACAAAGAGCTCCTCTAGTTGAGTGCACAGATGCTAGAAGGCCAACATAGGGTTCAGGATTCTATAACGCGCATGACAGAGAGTTTAGTAGATCATTAAGGCAAGCGACCGATAACATCCGTAGAAGAGGAGGATGAAGACAAGTAGAAGTTAACTTTTATTCTTTTATTTTTTTTTTTTCAGCATTACTTTGAACTTTTACTCTTAAATTTTTGGTTAATTTTATTGTTTTATTTTGAGTTATTTTACTTTACATTTTTTATATTTTTTTATGCTATAATTTATGTTGATGCAGCTGGATAAAATGTTGTTGTGATCAATGTTTTGAAATGTGTGGGCATTTGGCAGGGTTTTTTAGCTGTTATGGACGAGGCATGAGCCCCAAGACATTGAGCGTAAGTCTCAAAGCGTTGAGCATAAGCCCCAAGGAGTTGAGCGTAAGACTCTTAGTATGTATATATATATATATATATATATATATATANTCCTAATTAAAAATAAAGTAAACTGAAAAATAATCATGATGAAGGGGTGATCGATGCATATCTAAAATTACCTCATATTCTGAAGGCAGTAAACATGAAATCTACCACTTAATGTCCTTCCAATAGTTGGTGCAATCCCATGAAAACCAGCATTCCTGTCAACTGTGCCATCTTCTTCATAACTTTCAAGGGCTTCAACACCATCAACTGTTTTGCAAACTATAGCCAACAAGGTATCCAGTCCTAAGTACTCGGATAATATTCTGAAAAAATATATATGCCAATGTCAGTTTTGGGAGAACAAAAATAGTTATTCCTCTTCAAAATCAGTCATAACTCCCCAAAATAAAAGAAAAAAATAGAAATTATGACAAAGCAACAATACTAAATTCTAAAACTACAATAAACTAACATAAATGATAATAAAAATAAAATCTTCTTTCTAAAAGTTGGAGCATAGATATCTATCATACCCAACTTACTTACAGGAAGCTCAAAACCATACTTGAAAAGTCATTTAGTGAAGATATTTGTTATTTGTTGAGCGGAAGGAAAAAACCACATTCAAACGGCTCCACAATCAGTCTTATTTTTTTATGAAGATATATGCTTTGTGCTGATGTTGCATTGGATTTTTTTGCAACACTTAGGGGAGTTTTATTGTCAAATTATATCTTCAATGGCATGCTTATAGGGATCCACAACTCTTCAATAATTCCTTTCACCATAACATTTCACATACTCTATTAGCCATAAAAGCCCTATATTATGCCTCAGCATTACTCCTTGCAACCACATTATTTTTCTTACATCGTCATGTAACCAAGTTTACCCACACATAATGCAGTATCTAGAAGTTGATCTCCTGTCAAAAACTGAGCCAGCTCAAACTGCATCAATGTATCTTTCTATGCTCTTTTGTATGGTCTAATGAAAAAGAAATGCCCTTACTTTGTGTACCTTTTAGATATATGAGAATTTTGTTGACTACTGCAAGGTGTTTCTCATAAGGTGAATGCACAAATTAACTTACCAAACACGGCAAAGGCGATATATAGCCGTGTAAGCGATAAGCATATTAACTTACCCACCAACTTTTGATACCAAATCATATTTACCGGTTTACCAACTTTGTCATCTCTTAGTTTTTGATTGGGATCAATTGGAGTGTCTAGAGGCCTACACCCACTGATCTCAGTTTTATTTAAAAGATCAAGAATATACTTTCTTTAGGAAACAAAAATTACCTTTTTTATTGACCGACCTCCATGCCAAGGAAATTCGATAGATCTTAAATCCTTGGTTTCAAAAACAAAGGATGGAAAAGTCATCAAATGGTTCATTTCATATGCATTATTTTTCGTGAGAATAATATTATCAACATACATGATCTGTATGATTATCTTCTCATACTTTGAATGTCTAAAGAGCATTGAATGATCTCTCTGTCCTTGAGTATACCCCTGACTTTCACCAATAATGTAACTTTCTCAAACCACGCTTTTGGTGACTGCTTTAAATCGTAAAAGGATTTTTTTTAGTTTTCACACCTTTGTGCCGAACTTCTCATTAAATCCCAGAGGTGTATCCATATACACTTCTTCCTTCAAATCACCATTGAGGAAGACATTCTTTAAGTTCAACTATTTTAAGGGTCAGTCAAGATTAGTTGCAAGTGATAGAAAAACCTTTACAGAGCTTAGTTTTGCAATTTGCTCAAATATCTCTAACTAATCAATGGCATGGATCTGAGTGAATCCCTTGGCAACTAGTCAAGCTTTGTACCATTCCAGCAAGCCATTAAAATTATTATATTTGATTGTAAACATCTATTTGTACCTAATAATTGTCTTTCTTCTAGGTAGATCAACCAATTCTCACGTTTCATTTTTTTCAAGAGCTTTCATCTCCTCGAAAACCACCTCCTTAAAATTCCAACAGTTAGAAACTGCAAATATAAAAGAAAGTATGATGAATCAAATGTCGCTCTCTCATATGGCATACTCATCAAGTCATAGGCCAAAGAAGGAATTGATAAAGCCATGTGGAATAAAAAATTTGTGCCCCATCCTACCTCAAAAAGGTAGAAGTTTTTGTGTCATTCATAGTCAAATTTTTAGAAGGCATATTAGTTGTAGATAAAACATTAGTCAGATATTTCAGCGACATGAAGAACTTTAAGATCTAAAGTTTGAGATTTTTCACAGAAGCAAGCCCCCATGGTTAATTCTCCCTTCGGATAATTAGAGAGAACTTTCAATTAAGGCTAGTCGGTCGACACTGCATACTAAAAATTTTAGATTGCAGAAACTTATCACAGTGAGATTAAGAGCATGTGATCGGAAGCATGATGATAAGCAAGAGCAAGATCCCATGATTTTGCGATCTCGATTTGCGGCATTCCATGGTATACTTAGTCAGAGAATGTAGTCAAAACAACCAACCAAATGATATTTGTCCAATGTAGACCCAGGGTGAATGTTTTCTAAGGGAATAAATCTAAAGTTAACATTAGCAGACAGATGACTGTGTCAATCAATTAATTGTATTCTCATGATTCAAAGTATGAAGTTGTTGAGGAACATATGAATCACATCAATAACTATAATTTAACAGTGTCATTTTAGCGGCAAGTCACCCAAGCAGAAGATTCTGGTCTTATCATATTTATGTTGAGTTGTTACGTAAATCAAGTGAACAAAAGACTCTGGCACGTTTTACTGACATAGATTAGTGTAAATATAATGATATACTAGATGCAGCATTCATTTTTTTGTGAACTAATGTTAATTATAAATTTCTCACTCTCAACTAACTGTTATGAATAATAAATACAAATGATTTTAACCTTTTGGTGAATAATTTTAAGGTTTTGGTATGTTGTTAAAAATCTTGATGTATGCTTGATTTAAAAATTAATCCCTCGCATAAAGATATTTAATCATTGTAGCCTTCTCAAAAATTGGACATTTAAAATATTTCAATTTTTTTATTTTTAAAATTTATCATTTTAATATCATTGAAAGTATTAGTGTCTGAACTCCAATTATTTTAGGAATGATGATTAGACTCATTAGATAGGACTTAAACTCTCTCTATAAGCAAGACAACCCATTTGAGAATGTACAGAATTTGATTTTTTTTTAGTTTGATCTTTAACATAGGCAATTAATACTTTTAAAATACTCGTAGACTTTTAAAAAAAAAATTTGCACATTTTTCAAAATGAGGTTAAATTGATTGAGAATTTTGTTACAAACAACATAACTGTCTCAAACATTTTTCTTAGATGTTTAGTGTGTTTGATCAAAGCACATGAAAGTGAATTAATTATCGCACGCTTTTTAAAGGGAGGAATTTTAAAATAATTTCACAGTAGTCCATGTAGTATTTTCAGACGTTTAAATTTAGGCATCTAGTGTGATAAATCAAAACCTATGACAATTTTAAATTTTATATATTTAAACATTTTAAAGATTTTTGCACGCTTTTTCATTCAACATGCATGACTTTCAATACATAAATTTGAATTTAAAACTCCTTCAATAAGCATGTCTAAGATTTAAAAATTATGCAAATGTGATTATTAGAGTAATTATCCTGTCCCATGCAATATTTTATTTTGAGCTTTATATCGCCTTTTATCCAATTGCATAGTAAGATTGCCTACTACATGACTATTTTGGCATCTTAGATTGTTATTATACATTCAAAATTGACATCTATTTGCAATAGCCTATAATTTATTGTACCTTGACTGTTAATAAGAGTTAATTCGCTCTCATCAATGAGCTATTGTACATTTTCTAAATCTACTTGTCAAAATTCTAATTGCCTCTAATTCTTTTAATGAATATTATAGAGAACTCAAAAATTCATTAAAGGATTTGTTCAAAAAAACTTGATGTTAGGTATAAAGAGTAAGTCTTTATTGTATTGTCTTGTTTATGATCATTATGAGCAATCAAATTCCTTTATAAATCACAAGCTTTATTTGTATTCAATTTTGTAAATATTTTTCTCATAATATTTTAAATATTTATTTCACTAGTTTATTATTTAATTAAAATTTTGTTTGTTCATTCAGTCACATTAACATTCATTTTATCAATTTCATCGTGTTCTTTTCAAGTCAACAAGCACTAAAATTTAAAATTTTGGCAATCTCTCGACGTCTCCCTCACCGGAAAAACTATAATCCCATCAATTAAAAAAATGTGCATGATTGGTGTCATACGACACCGCAAACGCCCAAAGGTCTTCAATGTACCTACAAGAGCTAAATGTGAATACTAATTTTTTCTCCTGAGTTGGAACAAAAGGATATATATTTGACAAATTTTCCCGTCTAGTTTAACCAACCCGAATCGATACTTAAACTTTTCCTGCATTTTAAAATTTTGTATGAGGTTGTATTAACAATGCCAAAACGACCTTGCAAGACAAAATACATAATAAACTTTTTTCTCAATAAATTTTGTTGCTTATTTATTATTATTATTATTATTATTATTATTATTATTATTATTATTATTATTATTATTTANCATAATAAACCTTTTTCTCAATAAATTTTGTTTATTATTATTATTATTATTATTATTATTATTATTATTATTATTATTATTATTTAATATATAGAAAGAAAAAAGTGCCATGGATTGTGGCTTGCTATTGAGGGTTATCAGCGGCTTTCGAGATCGATCGAAGGTGGTCAAGTAGGTAGCTGGGAGAAGCAGCAAAGTGGATATTTCAGGATGATTGGATCGTGCAATGGGATGGGATAGAAGATGGGAGGAAGCATGGGTTTATGACTTGGAGGAGTCACCAAAACATTGGTTGGTTGGACCAATTGCATGACAGGGAGAGCTACAGGTAGAGTTCGACCTGCTTTATTATATGGAGCCTTAATGTATTAATTTATTGTTCACTCAAAGCCCTCAATTTCATCGAATCAAGCTTTTTGGTGAGTTTCTTGCCTCTACAAAACTTTTTTCTATGTATAATGCCCCAACGACCCTTTAGAGTACTGCAACACCACTATCGTGGCGCTTAAACCTATCAACTGAATTTGAGCAGTTGTCTGTTTAAAGTTTCGGTTTAGCTAATTAGAGCGTATCGAGATTTTGATTTCTCTTGTGGAAAAGAGAGGTGGACATCCTGAAGTGTTCTTAAGTGTGTAGAGGTTTGAATGTGTAATTTACATAATTCTCTTCAATTTTTTTTCATAGTGGAACTCTTAGAGTGGAGTGGCTCCGACGGTTTTTTCTGTTTTTGGGTTTTTACTAGCTAAATTTTGTGTTTTCTGTAATTATTTTGTTTTGTGCGCTTTTGCTAATAGTTGTGTTTCTTATCTCTCAAATCTTTTTCTGGAGTTTAATCACATCTCCCCAAATTAGCCAGGGATTGTGCAGTGGAGACAAGATCAGGGTTCGATTCCTCGATTGACCTTGGTGAAGGTAATATAGAGGAGATCGAGAGTGAGAGAGACGCGGTGAACATCAAGAACCACATGAATAGGTTATTGTGGGCAGAGGGATTCGATCTGGAGAGAGAAGCCTAGGATGGTATCAAACGTGGAAGGAATAGAGGGTTTCATTTTCTGGAGCAATACAAGCACAGAAATAATAGAGAAGCGTGTGATTTTGGAAAATAATTATCGATGGTGGCAGTCAAGTAGTTTCCATTTAGTTAAATTTAACTTAGATTTATTTATTTGTATATATACAAATTAATTTTAATTTTAACCTAATTTAACTTAGCAGATACATTAATACTATTTTTGAATTTAATTTGGATATATATAATTTTAAAAAAATATCAATATCTATATATATAATCATATAATAATAATTTAATTTAATTTTTCCCTCGCCTTTTATTTATTAATATCATTCATATATTTTATCTCAAAATTTGTCGTTCACGTCTTGAATTTCATATTGCCACATTTGCCTTGGTCAATTTAGCATTTTAAATTCATATAAGGATTCATATGATATGGGTGTCTATCCTAGACATATTTTGACTTCTCAGAAGCATCAGAACTGTCTGTTTTCCAAATGAACATCATTTGAACGACTTTGAAAATAGTCGAGACAATTTCCATCAGACTCTCGAAGCTTCGCATTTGAGATTTATTTTTAACATTTTTTGCTTACAGGGGTTTATATCAAGTTCATCAAGCCTAGCTGATTATGGTAATGATGCATTAAAAAAATATAGTTTTTAATCTTAAACATTTTCTTCAGTCTCACGAGAACTAAGGGGTTGTTTGGCGTGGATTTATTGCAGCTGCACAGTGAAAAAACGCCATAGAAGTTGTTTGATAGTTGCGATGAGGCTGCGTTTTTGGAAAAGCCATGTTAAACATGGACCGCAGGTTCGACCTCGCGGCCCACGTTTCTTCACGAATCTTTTACAACCCTACCCCTCTTCGCTCCCGTGTCCCGCTCTTCACCCTCATGAGCCACTCTCCCTTCTCTCGCGATTCTTGCCCTAAAGGCAACATCGCCTCTCTCGAACCTCTCAGATCCGTGGCTCTGGTGGTTAAGATTAGTTCCGGTGGTTGATGTGGTGAGCTTACCTTTCTTCTCCTCTCCCTCTTCCCTCTGTTCTTTTTGTCGCCCCAGGGTATTATCTACCATTATATATTCGGGCATTTTGATTTTGTGATTAATTTTTGTTCTNGAGATCGACCGAAGATGGTCAAGTAGGTAGCTGGGAGAAGCAGCAAAGTGGATGTTTCAAGATGGTTGGATCGTGCAATGGGGTGGGATAGAAGATGGGAGGAAGCATGGGTTTACGGCTTGGAGGAGTCACCAAAACATTGGTTCGTTGGACCAATTGCATGACAGGGAGAGCTACCGGTAGAGCTTGACCCGCTTTATTATATGCAGCCTTAATGTATTAATTTATTGTTCACTCAAATCCCTCAATTTCATCGAATCAAGCTTGTCAATGAGTTTGTTGCCTCTAAAAAACTTTTTTCTATGTATAATGCCCCAACACCCCTTTACAGCACCGCAGCACCACTATCGTGGCGCTTAAACCTATCAACCAAATTTGAGCAGTTGTCTGTTTAAATGTTCGGTTCAGCTAATTAGAGCGTGTCAAGATTTTGATTTCTCTTATGGAAAAGAGAGGATGAACATCCTGAAGTGTTCTTAAGTGTGTAGAGGTTTGAATGTGTAATTTACATAATTGTCCTAAAATTTTTTCAACATGGAACTCTTAGAGTGGAGTGGCTCCAACGGTTTTTTCTGTTCTCGGATTTTTACTAGTTAAATTTTGTGTTTTCTGTAATTATTTTGTTTTGTGCGCTTTTGCTAATAGTTGTGTTTCATATCTCTCGAATCATTTTTTGGAGTTTAATCACATCTCCCCAAATTAGCCAGGGATTGTGCAGTGGAGATAACTTCAGGGTTCGGCTCCTTGTTTGACCTTGGTGAAGGTAATATAGAGGAGATCGAGAGTGAGAGAGACGCGGTGAACATCAGGGACCACATGAATGGGTTATTGTAGGCAGATAGATTCGATCTGGAGAGAGAAGCCTAGGATGGGATCAAACGGTGAAAGAATAGAGGGTTTCATTTTCTGGAGCAATACAAGCACATAAATAATAGAGAAGCGTGTGATTTTGGGAAATAATTATCGATGGTGGCAGTCAAGTAGTTTCTATTAAGTTAAATTTAAATTAGATTTATTTATTTGTATACATACATATTAATTTTAATTTTAACCTAATTTAACTTAGCAGATACATTAATATTGTTTTTGAATTTAATTTAGATATATATAATTTTAAAAAAATATCAATATCGATATATATAATCATATAATAATAATTTAATTTAATTTTTCCCTCTTGTCTTTTATTTATTAATATCATTCCTGTATTTTATCTCAAAATTTATCGTTCACATGTCTTGAATTTCTTATTATCACATTTGCCTTGGTCAATTTAGCATTTAAATTCATATAAGGATTCATATGATATGGGTGTCTATCCTAGACATATTTTGACTTCTCATAAGCATCAGAACTATTTGTTTTCCAAATGAACATCATTTGAACGACTTTGACAATAGTCGAGACAATTTCCATCAGACTCTCGAAGCTTTGCATTTGAGTTTTATTTTTAACATTTTTTGCTTACAGGGGTTTATATCGAGTTCATCAAGCATAGTTGATTATGATAATGATGCATTAAAAAATATAGTTTTTAATCGTAAACATTTTCTTCAGTCTCACGAGAACTAAGGGGTTGTTTGGCGTGGATTTATTGTCGTCGCACAGTGAAAAAAAGCCATAGAAGTCGATTGATAGTTGCGATGAGGCTGCATTTTTTTAAAAGTCATGTTAAACGTGGACCGCAGGTTCAACCTCGCGGCCGACGTTTCTTCGCGAATCTTTTACAACCCTACTCCTCTTCGCTCCCGTATCCCGCTCTTCACACTCATGAGTCGCTCTCCCTTCTCTCGCGATTCTTGCCCTAAAGGCAACATCGCCTGTCTCGAACCTCTCTGATCCGTGGCTCTGGTGGTTAAGATTACTTCCGGTGGTTGATGTGGTGAGCTTGCCTTTCTTCTCCTCTCCCTCTTCCCTCTGTTATTTTTGTCGCCCCAGGGTATTATCTACCATTATATATTCGGGCATTTTGATTTTGTGATTAATTTTTGTTCTTTGTGTTATATTTGATTGACGGTTTAGGGTTCTATGTGCTTAGGGTTTAGGGATCTTTGTGTTATATTCTAATTGGTTGATGGTTTTCCGTGGTTGTATTGTGATGTTGAATTTTGAGAATCCCTTAGGTTTTATGTGCTTTATTCGGATGATGGTTTGGGCTCTCCGTGTTAAATCCAATTGATGGTTTGGGTTTTCTGTGTAATATCCAGTTGATGGATTAGGATTCTTTGTGATCTATGCGGATGATGGATTTGGGTGGTTGTGCTTGATTTTGAATTTTGTGATTTTATTGAGCTCTCTATGCTATATTCGGTTTGATTGTCTGGATTCTTTGTGCTCTATTTGGTTGATGGATTGGGAGGTTGTACTGTGATGTTGGTTGTTGCCCAATATTCGGTCTGAGATTTTGTGGTGGTTTCCCACAATGAAAGATTTAGCGATTGGCGTGGAGGCGGTGGTGGTGTGGTGTGATGTGGAGGTGGTGTGGAGGTGAGATGGTGGTGTGGTGTGTGGATGTGGTGTGGAGGTGGTGGTGTGGAGGTGGTGGGGTGTGGTGAGGAGGTGGTGGGGTGTGCAGTGGAGGTGGTGGGGTGGTGTTTGGAGGTGATGTGAAGGTGGTGGTGTGTTGTGTGGATGTGATGTGAAGGTGGTGGTGTGGTGGATGTGATGTGAAGATGGTGGTGTTGCAAATGTTTTTGTTTCTTTTTTTTGGATCTCCCATAAATTTATGTTGGTTAGTTCTTCACATGCAAGTTGTCGTAATGGGCAAGACGAAAGAAATTGGTTCATCTACTACTTGAAATAAATGACATTAGCATTTTGTGAGCTCTGTGTTAAGAAATTGAATTGGAAATAGGCCAACTACCTATTTTAACAAGTTTGTGGAATATAATAAAAATGGTTAAGAAAATCACATGAAGAGAATACGATAGAATGCAAATTTAAAACAAATGGAATCAATTAAAAAATGACTTGAAAATATGGAAATAGCTAAAGCTAGGATCCACATACTTGGGTTGAGATCCTATAAAGTGAATCATCAATGCTTCTGAAGAATGGTGGGTCGAGATATTGGATGTGAGAATGTTTGAAACGTGAACTCATTCAAAATTTTTAAGGTTTTCGTTGATCAATTTAAATTTTATTGATTNTATAGCACTATAGTACAGGGGCGGAAAGATCCTTAATTCAGAAATAGCTACAACACAGCTGTTTCAAAATTATAAAAAACAAACAGACAACCAGCTTCTTCGTAGCAGTTTTNTGAGAGACGGCACAGTGGCAAATCTGAGCATTTAGAAGCAGAGCAATTTACTGGGTCCAATGAAGGGTCCTACCTCAACCTAAATGAAGTAGAATCTACTAATCGATCCAAACCTCCAAGAGTAGAGAAAAGGAAAAAAGCTGATGCTGCTTTCATTAAAAATTAGATCTCTCAATTAGTGGATTCATGCACCAATGAGCCTAGCGGATCACATGGTACTTCTATCAACAGGTTATGTGAATTCCAGAAGATAATCCAAAAATTAATTAGGACATGTCATTTTACTTGTTCTTCATGAAGTTGTTAGAAGACCTGACCAAGAGAGTTTTTTATGTCGATGAAACCTGACAGTAGGATTAATTACTTATGTTATTACGACGACAATCGAGATGCATGAATTTCATATTATTTGATGAACATCTTTATGTGGGATTTTAAGCATGAACATTATCTATAATTTTTGGCATGTTTGGATTTTTTTTTCATCCTTTTTTTTTTGGACATGAGCATTATCTATAATTTATGGCATGATTGGATTTTGTTTTCATCCTTTTTTTGTTCGACATTTTTAATGCAGTTATTGCAGTAGAGTGTCATTTATATGTTGTTTTTTAATATTCAATACATTTTTTTCTAATTCAGACTTTTTTTAAGTGCTATGAATATCAAAGATAGAGAAATATGCAAGATAAATTGCAGTTGCATCATATTTGATGTACGAAAATTGCAACTCATATGTTATTCGATCTCCTTATATAACATCTACGAACATAGACGACAAATAGGTTGGTGAGTTACTTGTGGAGCACCCCACAAGGTTTAACATGTTTTGTTTGAAAGAGTCTTTTTTTATTGATCTATTAGAAAAATCGCATATAAATCATAGATTTCATGGTTCATCCAGGATGACTTCAAGGGTACTGTTAGTCATAACCTTCTATATTTTATCACAAAATGAGTCCATGAGATGTGTCATAGAGCGATTCCAACACTCATCTGAAAAAATCAACAAATATTTTCCAGTAATGCTAAATACTTTGTAGCTTAATCAAAAGTTATAATACCTGAAGACCCCACATTCCAAAGTACACCCATACAGATTTCACAAGACCAGCATTATAAGTCACATTTTAAGGTAGTTTCTTGTAATCATCTTTCTCTAAATTTGCTTGAACACGATATCTCTAATATATTTGATAACTGATTTAGGATTGTATTGGAATGATTGATGAAACACACGTGGATTCGCATCTGCCCAACAGTTAAAAGATTACATACATTGGATGATGAGATTCACAAATATAAAATGTAATGGTTTTATGTTATTTTAATATATGTTTCGCATTTGTAATAGCTAGATGGAAAAACAATGCACACGACAGTCGTATTTTCAATTTTGTTATGCGAAGTCAAAAGAAAAACTTTTCGCAACAACCTCCAGGTTAGCTTGAATATTAACAAATAAAATACTAATATCTCGTGCAATACTGATAAGTAATATTATTTCAGGAAAATATTATTTGGTTGACGTTGGATATTATAAAAAGAGTATCTCAAACTCTTTACTGACAACAAAAATCTCATTCTTGATTTTGAGAGAGCTAGCAAGGACAATAGGGGCAAGAAAGAGATGTTCAACAAGAGACTTATCCTTACGCGATGTAACTGAAAGGACATTTGGAGTCTAAAAGAAGAAATGGGTCGTACTGTTGGATATGCTGACATATTCGTTTCCTAAATAAGTGCAAATTGTGGTCTCCACAATGACTCTTCACAACTATATTCGTCGACATCCTTCATGCAACGACATTGACTTCAACAGTGTTGATGAAGATCATTCATATGTCTCTGTTGAAGTATATGAATATCACCAAAGACAATATTTATCACAAGTTGAAAGTGATATGCCTAAAACTTGCACTCAGGATGGGGAAGGTGCAAGGGAGATGATAAAGTTGAGGAAGTGAATTACAGATGACGTAATTGGAGACTAAATAGAGGGATTATATGCTTTTTTTTGCTGTTACTTTATTTGCAATGTGTTGTTAAAATTTTTGTTCTTAGTTGTATCGATGTTTTAAGCAAATGATGTGTATTTTCAGTTCTTATACATGTATTTTTCCCACTTGGATAGTCGATGAGTCAATAGTGGATCTAGTATGTAATTTAAGTATTTCATGTTTTATTTTTTTGATTTTGGAGGCTATGATGAGATATTTGACCTCAAGGATTCTCCTGGATGGCATATATGTTACTATTGGTTCTTGACACGTGAAATCCAAATTAAGGAAACCATGTTCCTCTATTTTTTCAGTCCTATGGCTTTTGAGATACTTCTGTTGCTTTTTTTGTTGATATGCATATGTGATACATACGAGCTCGATATTACGTGATTTCAAAACAATCAAGAACCTTTTTTAAGATCTATTGTTTTCTTGTAATAACAGATTCGTTGGTTTATACTATATTCTCTGAAACTTAACGGTTTCATCAAACTTGAATTGATTACTTGATTATTCATTTTCATTAAAGTTGCAGCTAAGATTTTGTGTTGTGAAGTTTTAAACCTTCAGAAAGGATGTGCACGATGACTTTCGATACCTCCAAAGCATTATACTGCTACTATAGACTATAATGTTACATATTTACTTCACGATAACCACATAACTACGAGAGAGAGTTTTACAGGTGTCCGAGGAAAAAAATGAAGAGTTGTCACTTCTTTAGGTGGGCGGATGGGTTGAAGGATTCCACCACCGAGAGTGATCGGGCATGGAGAGCTTCCTTGGACGATGACTTATCTCATGACAAAAACCAAATACAATTTAAAAACAACATCATCATATTATTAATTATTATTTTAATAGTCTTTTTTTTAACTTTATTTGTGTTACTCGCTGTTTTGTGAGGTGTGTTTTTATTTTGTAATATTCAAACCAGATATTTGCTTTCAAATATAGAATGTTCTAGTAGAATTAGTTATGTTATAAATAGCACTATAGTCCAGGGGCGGAAAGATCATTAATTCTGAAATAGCTACAACACAGCTGTTTCAAAATTATAAAAAACAAACAGACAACCAGCTTCTTCGTAGCAAATTTTATGCAACAGCTGACTACTGCGCAGCAAACAGACCCTAATTAATACGCAGCACCATCATCTAATAATATGATTGTACTCAACTAGAGAAGAAGATTTAGAATAGGAATTTATGCTAGTGGAAAACAAACTTCATATAAAATAGGCAAATGCATTCATATACATACCACCCAATTCATATGTATTTATATATCTAACACCTAAATTTTGATTGTAGATTTCTACCACCCGAATTTTTTATAGTACATAAACAATATCACTATTATAACTTTTTAAAAGTAAAATACAACTTTTCATACAGATAAGGTGGCATAAATGTAAAAATTGAAGTTTAGGTGTTAGATATGTAAATACAAAGGAATTGAGAGCGAATTGAGTGGCATCCCCGTAAATCTTCCTAGCTAGAAATAGGAAAAGAAACTAAACCGATGAAACAACAGCAAAATGTAAAACGAATTTGAAGGAAGAAACTAGCCTGCTGAGGTTCTCATCGGCTACTTTTCCAAGTGAAGCAACAATTCCAAGAACATCTTTGGTGCATTTTAATGTAGATAACATTGAACCATGCCGATCTTTCATCTCGCACATTACACCAGCAGCTGTTTCATACAGCTGTATTACTTGATCATTCAACTGTTTTCCGGTGTTTACAACAGAAACACTGTTATCCCCTTTGGCCGTGCTTGATGAACAGCACTCTTTAAGTTCACCTAAAATGTCATTCTGAGTTCAAAATCAAGTATATTTTCTGAAGCTATTAGAACGCATGCTCTCAAATCAAGAACAGCATGAGGGGACAAATACTATTTTGCTTAATAAGATGAACAAATCATCAAGGTTATTACATGAAAATTATCATAAAACTAATAGCGAATAACCAGAAAAGTTTCTTGTTCAAGATTTTTAAGTATCACTATAGGAAATTGGACTGAAATTCAGTCGAAAATTTTTCCGATGGACTAAACTGCAGGTTATTTTATTTGTTGCACCGTAAACCCTCATGTCTCTTCCATCTCAAGCTTCAATCTCTTCATTTTCATCGTGTTATCAAAAGTAACTCTTTTTTTACCTTTTAGAAGAATTTATTTGAGATTTCGTCCATTAAATCCTAGATTTCGTCAATTTAATTTTTTTTTAAAATGCTGAAACTAATCCCAAATTTGTTAAATATTTGACTAAATTTCGTTGATTTTACATTATATTTTCATTTGGGGGTTAGATCTTCTCATTGTTTGTTTAGATTTGTTAATCCGGGATAAGATTTATTTTAAATTGATTTAGGTTTTGCGGTAATTGTTGTTACATATAGTTGGGATTAGATTAATTAATTAATGAGAGACTTTAACAATGTTTGCAGCTTTACAACACCATTATTTGAAAACGAGCTTATAAAAAGTCAAAAAGTTCAGGCTAAATATTTCATTTTACACACGGCTCAAATTTAGGTCAACATAAATAACTAGAAAAAATATTTCTTCATTCAATTATGGTTAATTCGATTAATTGAGGCATGGGCAAGAAGTAGCTAATCAACTAGCCTCCTAAGACTCAATTTTGACTTGATATTCGTTCAAACAGGATCTTAGAATTGTTTTTACGTATAGATATTCAGGCATGTCGCATGACATCTCAGTTAGAATAGTAAGATCAATCTTATAATAAATCTCCAATAAAGTATTCTCAAATTATGTAATCGTAACACGTATAATGGTAACTGATTCCGTAAAGATATATAGATTATCCCACGTACATATGGAATTGTAAGTCACTCCATGTTAGCTAGCTTAATACAATATATTAATTGCATAATCTTAACATTGACTTAGTTAAATGATTTCTTGTTCATCTTAAGTTATTCCTATTTCAATACTTCTTAATATTACTAGTAACCATTTCCAGAATTTTGTTTTCAAATCTATAGGTCATTTATAGGTATCTATAATGAAAGATCATGGATATATAATAGATTGCATCCAAGTACAAAATTAATTAATTGATGAGTTTTTAAATAGTGTCGAGTATTTCGTGCATGTGGCATCTCAGCTTCCTATATACGTTTAACGAAAAAAATTTCAATATTTGTGCGTGAGACACAAGAATCAAGCATTTTTCACAGCAGACATACGCAAGTTGGGAAAGAGACTCCTCAACATTGGAGAGGAGGTACGCTAAGTTGTGTTGGGTCTAGACCTCTCCTGATGTTCGCAAGAGAGAATAAGCCAAGTAAAACCAGACGTCGGACAGGAGGGCATGGGTAGCTCTCCACATAGTAAGGCTTGATTCCACATAATGAGCATCGGAGAAGATTGATAAGGTGTACTTAATGTGTAACAATAAAATTTATGAGTATTGTTTACTAATTTTAACATATAATGCATAAGCAAGTACTTGGAAGAGAATCACTGCAGTTGAGTTACATGGTAAAACATATCAAACTCGGGTGGGCCAATAGTAGGTCGACACCAGTGTCGGTCAACTTTTCGATATATATAGATTTGAAAATATGAAATATGAAAATAATTTTTTGAGATTTAATTTAATATAATAAATATATAGTTTGGGTTTTGAAAGTAGTATGTTTTAAAATGAGACCAAATAGATCTCATTCGTCCAATAGTTTGCATAATCGTGCCTGACACCCTGAATACTACACATTCCAAGAGAAAAGTGTAGACCCCGATAATAGGCCCAATTCTGCAAACTAAGAGATTTGTGACATCC
>JXCR01141044.1:145121-156204 GCA_002079205.1 Phalaenopsis hybrid cultivar
ATTTCCGTGCAGTTCGCGCGAGTGTGGAACCACAGCAATATAGGTGTCTTTTCTAGCTAAAATCGACGTTCCGGACGCGTCGGCGCAGTCCGTTTCGTCATCCGGGGTCGTCCGGACGAGTTTGCCGGCGGGCGAGTCAATTTAAGCCAAAATTGCGCGTGATGCAACAAGTGCGTTGCCGAGTCACCGAGGGTTAACCTAAGGTCGTTCGATCCTATAGGAACTCATTTTCAGACCCTCTGCATGTTGGTCCTTAGCCCTTGCAACTAGAAATTGAGTGCTTGGGACCACTCGTGCGAGTTTTCACAAAAATGAGTAAAGAAGCGGTTTGAAGTTCTATGGGAGGTGGGCTCCGTTACTAGTCCGCTAGGATGGTCAACCAGGAACTCCTAAGGCTAGATCCTAGGTTCTAAGATTAGGAGGCTAAGACCTCACTAAAAATGAGGTCAACAACCAGGTCATAAAAAGCTTACGTAAATGGAACATTTATTCTTAGATTATTATAATTCGTATACAAATATACTTTGTCTTTAATCACAATACAAGTTCATGTAAGATGAGTACCTGATGACGAAGGATGTTCATAGCCAAAATTCAAGTGCTAGAAGTTTAAGTGGCTGGTTTGAGCATTCAAAATTTGACATCTGGAGAGCAGTAAGAGGAAAGAAAAAGGAAGGATATATGGCTTTGGATCTCAGAGTCTGGGGTACAATAAATGAAATTCATTCCCTAGTGAGAGCTCTATATATGTTAATGATCTAGCAGCACAAGTGTTGTGGCTCTTGTTCAAGACATTGAAGCTCAAGCGACTGTTCAAAAGAAAACTCGACTTGCTGACATGAAAGTCGGGATGGAGCAAATGCAACGCAACGCACGCCACCCGGGAAAGCAACTAGTGATTGAGGAGGGAGATCAAAATGAGCATATTGTGGATGATTGTTTCTTTTTTTTATATAGTTTTTTATTCTATTTTTATTGATTTTTGAGACAAATGCATTCTACTTTCTTTGAGTGTATTTTTATAGTGTTGGATCGCATTTATATTTGCTGTTGTTATCTTTATTGTGGTTATGATTACATGGTACTACATGATTGTAAGACGTGCTCAGTAGAGATGTGGTATTTTATGCCTTTTTATTGCAGGTGTAGAAATACTATTGCATAAGGTTTTTATTTTTTTTCTTTACCAATAGATTTCCGATGGATTTTCCACCACTAGTGTTGATATATGATTTAGCAACAGCACTTCAGTTGGCTTTTTCCTAAGGCATTTAAATCAACAACTGTTTCAGTCAACCCATTTCCGGACAAATCAGATGCTTTTCCACCTTTTTTTTTAATCCTAAATTACCAATGGAGAATGTGATTTTGTCGGTGGCTTTAGCATCAGTTGTCTCAGCTGAAATTTTAGGCTGGATTATCAACCACAAACCTGATGAAACATATTTATGATGGATATCTCAATCATCAGAATGCATTTCCAACCAAAAACAATATGACAGATTAAAATCCGTCGATAATCCGCCAATAACCCAAATCTATGTCGGAAATGAGGTAAGTTCCGATGGATATTTACATCTGGATTAAATGATTTTCTCGAGTGTATAATACTATACAAAAAACATAAAATAATACATCAGTTGTCTATTTCAACATAAGAAAATGATGCAAGCTAACATTGACTTAACCTTGCAAACGATGAATGGATTCATCAATGATATTCACTTGAGCATTGAGATAGTTTAGGTTGTCTTCATGATGCTTGACCTCTTGTGCCAATTTTTGAGAATTGTCTTCATCTTTCTGGGAGAAATAATACATGAAACAGTAACCGTCAAAAGTCTAGTTTTTTGTATTTTTTTTTTTTCAATGGTGTCAAAAGTCTAGTTTGGTAAGTGATTGAAACAGAATAGATTTCAACATTTCTATCAGAAAACACATCATGCACAAAAAAAACATGTGACCAAATTCAAAGAAACTGGGATAAATCACTGCTCTGCATATGATTTAATTCAGCCGACATGCTGCCCTTAAAAATTTTTGGCACATTAATGGAACAAAATTTCATCATCATCACGCTAACCTGAATTAAAGTTTTCAACGCTTCAATGCTTTGAGCTGCGCCATCCAATTTGGTTTGTGGCAGTGTAGCCATCGCATCAACTCTGACAAAAGTAGGAAATGGCAGAGTTTATACCTAATGCCTGTCAACAAGAGGAAGTGTACCGACTAATGTTTAACGAAGTATCAACCAAAAGTAAACGAAATCAAGCCAATAAAAAACTAAATTGAAGTAAAACTGTTATTAGTAGAGTTGAAGTATAAATATAAAAAAGAGGATCACTCCTCTCGAGTGCAAGTTGCACGCTATGGGATGGAGAGGTATTGTTATGGATAGGTATCATGTGTTGTGATAGATAAATTTGTGACCCGAATTATGTAAGCCCATTCATCGCTTAAAGGAACTATGATCAAACTTATTCAAGCCTAAGAATAAAACTTTGAACAGATGGATTAAAGACCTCTAACATTTGACTAATTTTATAATTGTCACACCCCAGATCCAGAAGGTCGTATATCCCAACAACAAAAGTTTGTGATGAAAGGATGTGAACCTATTTTGTATTCTCAAAAGAAAAGAATATATGCAAGTAATAACTGAAATGAGTAAGAAAAAATAAATTTTATCTTATTTCATAAGCTAGAGTTCAACAACAAATACAGCTGAAGGAAAATAATAAAATAACTAAATAAGTTTATGCAATACATAACTACCCAAACCCTAAAAAACATAATACAACAACAATAAGTCTTTATCCCACTAAGTAGGGTCGGCTAAATAAATTTTTTTCTCCATTGTGTCCTATTGAGTGTCATATTTTCATTTAATTCTAATAAATTAGGATTATTTTTTATACAATATGCCCAAGTCTTTTTAGGTCTGCCTCTGCCTTCTCTAGCATAAGTAGAATCTAAAACAGCTACTCTCCTAACTGGATCATCAGACGATCGGTGTTTAATATGACCAAACCATCTAAGATGACTCTCTATAACTTGTCCATCATTGAAGCTACTCCAACCCTTTCACGAATACATTCATATCGCAATTTATCTCTAAGTGTCAAGCCACTCATCCACCTAAGCATTCTCATCCCAATAACACTTAACTTAGTTTTATGCTTCTCTCTTAAAGGCCAACATTCTGCGCCATAAACCATTGTAGGTCTCACCAGCAACGTATAAAATTTTCCTTTAAGTTTGAGCAGTACTTTTCTATCACACAGCAGACACGATGCATTCCTCCACTTCAACCAACCTGAATTCTACTAATAACATCCTTATTTATATCACCATCACTTTGAACAAAAGACCCGAGATATCTAAAACGTTCACACCTAATAATTTGATCCCCCATCGTTACAACTCAGCCACTAGATCTACCACAACTAAAATTATATTTCATGTATTCAATTTTAGATATACTCAAACGAAGGACTTTATACTCCAATGTCGGCCTCCATAATTCAATTTTATCCTGAACTTTCTCTATTATTATCCACAAGAAGGATATCAAAAGCATACACCAAGGTACATCCTCTTGTAAATGTCCAGTAAGAGCATCCCTAACTAATACGAAAACATATAAGCTGAAAGTTGAACCTTGATGTAATCCAACTTAAATAGGAAAATACTTAATCAATCCTCTTGTTCGAACACAACAGCTCTAGCATACATACCTTTAATGACTTGAATTAACACATTTCTTTTCTAGAACTCTCCAAAAGAACTCCTCTTAGAACCTTATCATAAGCTTTTTCTAAATCAATAAAAATCATATGTAGATCCTCCTTACTATCGTTGTGCTTCACCATTAAACCTCACAATAAATGTATAGTTTCCAAGATAGACTTGTTCGGTATAATTCCAAACTAATTATGAGAAATTTTTGTATCATGTTTTAACCTATGTTCAATTACTCTCTCCCAAACTTTTAATGTACGACGCATTAATTTAATTACTTTATAATTTGCACACTCTTCTGCATCCCCTTACTCTTAAAAAAGGGACCAAAATACTCTTCCTACACTACTCAGACATCTTTTTAGTTTTTTTTTTAATATTAAAGAGTTTAGTAAGCCAAGAAACTCACAAAACTCCAAAATATTTTCACACTTCAATTGGAATTTCACCCTTAGTTTTCTTTAAAGTCTCCTCAAATTCCTTTTAACTAATGCGACGATAAAAATATAAAGTTTTACTATTATTAAAGATATTAAGATCACCTAGGTTGATCTTATCTTTAGACACTTCATTGGAAAGTTTATCAAAATATCTCACCAACATACGTTGAGTATCTCCTCTAATAAAAGTGATTTTTTATTTTCATTTTTAATGCACTTGAATTAAATCATCATTTTTATTTTATTTTATTTTGACTAGTTTATACATATATTTTCACCCTCGTGCACGGAATGCACACACAATGTAGTCAAATGCCTTTAAGCCCTCAACACACTCGGGCAAAGTTGCACATGCGGGGCACAATTTTCCCTCCTATCTCTTCCTTCTTTATCCTCAATCTTCACTTTTTTACCTTACTTCTCGTTCTTGCTAACTTCCCCTTTCCTTCGATTTGAACGACCAGCTTAATTATCTCCTAAAGATGAAACTGTTGAGACACCCTTTCGAATAGACAATAACAACAACAAGCCTTTATCCCACTAAGTGGGGTTAATTGCATTAAATTTTTTTCTCCATTGTGTCCTATTGAGTGTCATATTTCCATTTAACTCTAATAAATTAAGATCTTTATACAACACTATCACTGTTGGGTCCCAAATCTCACATTCAAAAAACTATATATTTTTTTAGGTAGTCGACAATTAGCGTACATAATTTTTTTGTCGAATAAATATGACAAGAATTTTTTAAATTGGAACGACACAATCAATTAGGGAAAAAAATCATATTGATTAATTAATTATTTTCTACGGTTATTACAAACTCTAATCCTTATAAAATTTCATCCTCAAAATTTGTGAACTTCACAAAAAAAAATCATTATGCAGAGGAAATATTAATTATCCAAAAGTCTTCAAAGAAGTATAATTCATGTTAATTGATAAAAAAAAAGATATGATAAACCTAACATCTGAGATAAGATAATTCAACTAAACAATCTACAAACATCTAAAACATAATAACATAACTAAAATAACATCACATTCTAAACAAGATAAAATAACTAACTCAATACTTAACTTCTAAAATAAAAGTGCATAAGGATACTCAATATAACATCCATATATCAAATCACTCATCAAACTATTAACATCTATATCAATACCAAAAGATTCTTCAAGTTCCTAATGAGTTTAAGAATATACTCTCAGTTGAATGTTTTGTCGTTATTGCTTCTTATAATTCATTATATTAGCTTCAGTCATCTTCTGTTGATTACTTCTAAAAGTAGATCCCTCCTAAAAATTCTGAATGAAATCCCTTTCTGAGTAAGTATTTAATGTGGATCTTTGAGCAAAAATATGTCAATTCCTCATCTGAAGGGAAATAACATACTTTAGAACCAAGTTAGCATTCATCTTGACGTAGTTTCTCATACTTAACATAAGGTTTTGAAGGGTTGCTATAAGTCTAGCTATTAACTCCATCAGCATATGACTTTACCATCTTCACATTAGATCCTCCAAATAAATTGCGAGTACCACTTCCTCTAAAATCTTCTTCTTGTGTATGTTCCTACACTTCTAAGTCTATTGCAAAATCAATTTTTACTCGTCCATCCCTCTCCGCTAGCACTGAATTGAAGCACTGAATTGTCTTCAATTCAAAGTAATACTAGAGACTGTTTGATTAAATTTTTCAATCCAGCAAAAATATGTAATATTTCTCATCTGCATTTGGAATTGGTTGTGGTGCATATCTCGAAAGCCTACTAAGCTCAGTTCAATGCTGCATGATCAATCAATTTCTCTGTACCAACCTAATAAATTTATCTTGAACATATCTCTTGGCTAATAATGGTGCGAACCAATCTATACAAATTTCACAAATTCCTCCCCCAGCACTAAGTGGCTACTTCAGCCATTGAATTTCTCGTGCGACTATGCTTACCACCATCTCCATGCTTCCTTAAAGACAAATATAGCAAGAATAACTCTCCCCTCTAATGAATATGTATATCATTTACAATCTTCATTATCCTCATCGATTAATTTTTAGCTTTCACAGATCCATCTTTTAAAAAAAAATGTGGGCTCATATTCTGAATGAGCCTCAAGTACTTGCCAATTTGTGTTTTCTCACTGCTACCGGTTTGAGGCTGAGATTTCTTAATAAGTTGAGTCATTCATCATATTCAAAAAGCATTAATATCAATTGTGATATCATGGGACATATCAGCTCATACATTATCATGTATGATTTCTTCCTAAAGATTATCCATAAATCTAAAATAAAATAAAATAAAATAATCTAAATTAAACTATTAAAATTTTAGTTTTTAATATTTATAGCTTAATTCAATCATCTTAATGGCTTTTTATTATTATGATTAATATATAAATTAGCTCTGCAGTCACTTTTATCATGACCCAACTCAGAAATTTTCTAAGACATAACGGACAATCAAACAGTGAAATTACAATTTTCTATTTTCATTTACTATCACTAACAATTTACAATTCAAATATAAATTAAAATAGTAACTTAAAAATATTTTCATTAACAATAATAAGTACATTTTCATTTATTGGCCTTGCCTTTTGTACACATTATCCCCTTTAGTATTCATCTTTTATTTAAAAATTTAAACCTAAAGAATATTATAACGATATAATGAGCTATCTAAAATAACTCAATAAAACAATTACGGTTTTAAACTATAGTAACTCAAGAAAAAAAAAAGACAATGTATGCTAGTCTTTTTTATTATGATATAGAAAAATTATAAAATAATCTAAATAATTATTCATGATATTTGCTCATAGAAATAATCTATAATTCTATATGCAGTATCTCTAGTATTATTTTTCAAGATTTAATCTTTAATTTTAGTATACTTCATGCTCTGAAATTTCACATCAGTCTTAAAGGAACCATCTAAACATAGCATAATACACTCCTGGCACATACATATCTAGTCAGTACGGTGAGAAGCAAAACATATCCACTATTGTTTAAGGTGGAAAGTGTCTACTATTCCCTGGTAAATACTCTCCAGTTTGCATGG
Organism: Phalaenopsis hybrid cultivar; assembly: GCA_002079205.1. NCBI lineage: Eukaryota > Viridiplantae > Streptophyta > Magnoliopsida > Asparagales > Orchidaceae > Phalaenopsis > Phalaenopsis hybrid cultivar. The sequence continues at coordinate 152,371 of JXCR01141044.1, forward strand.
TGCTTAATGATCTAATTTCAAAATTATTTGAGGTGATAAGTCAATATATACACTCGCGGGTATATTGGCGTCTCCTTTTGATATAATAAAAGGATGAACTCTTCTTGGCATACACATATAAGCATTCATATATGTATTATTATCATTCTTCACAACACGTATTAATCTCTTATAAATATTTAGTATTGGTTTACTAGCGAATAAATGTCATCTTAACATAATCTAAAAGTAATGCAATAAACTAATATAATTCTATAAAAAATAAAATCATTGTGTCAGTATTAATGCAAAAATGCCAACGTTCATATCTCATGTCCATCAATATGAAGGGTGAGTTACAATTTAATTTCATTGATATAGAGCATAAAAGTAAAAAGCTAAAATCCGGAATAGCTACAAAAGTAATATTACTATAACTTAGAAACATACTACGCACATTTCCAAAACCTCTTTAAAAGTGTATTCACTCACTTTACTTCCTTTGACAATCACATATATCAACTAAAATTGTATATATAATGATATTTTTTTCTAAAATAACATACTTAAATATAACTAATTAAATAAAATATATTTTCCCTAATCATCATTTTAAATCAAATGTTCTTTCAAATATAATTATTGATTACAACTCATGAAATTTAACATTTACATAATAACGTTTAATTAAAATAACATGCATAAATATATGATTAAAACTTTACCTTCGCTTTCACTGACGTTACTTTTTCTCAATTTCTAATGCATTTATCATTCCTCCTCTTTTCTGACATTTATCAATAAAATAATAATTAATAGTTTCAATTAAATAAGAAAATTTTCAAAATTGAAAATTAACATTAAACATATCTCACTTTATCCCTTCTTTTAATTCGACCGTTTTTCCAATCTTAATCCCTTCGAGCAATTTATAAGGTTTGGATAACCTAACAACATCTAAAAATAAAATATCTTTTAAAATTAACAACATAAACACTAATCCATCTCATTTCTACTAAATTGAAATCTACAATTCCAAACTCAATACCTAACAAACAACTATTCTTCATCCCTAATTTTTACAACATAAAATTAAAATTAACACAATAACTTTCAATTAAGAATTAAAAACATAAAGCCCTACCTTCTTCCATTGTTCAGTTTGGTTCTTCCCGCATGTGACAAAACCTGTAATCAAAGCTTCTTCCGCCTTCACACACAGCAACAATGTATCGCACCTCTTCCTCTCTTCATTAGTGCACAGTAAGTCACCCCGCAAGACTTCAGCTTTGCCTTCCATACAAATTTTGACACCTTGACAGCCTGCATGCCCCCCCTCCAATGAAAGCAACGATGTCGACTTTGGTCGCTCCAACCGCACAGGATGCCCTCGATGCCTTGTACTACATGCGGCTTCAGTTTCTTCTCTTGCGCACAAAACACTCAGCTCGAAGGCCTCAACACGCTTAGTTAGGGCTACACCATGAGGCATGATTTCCCCTCCTACCTTTTCCTTCTTTATCTGCGCTCTTCACTTCTTTGTTTTACCTCTTGCTCTTGCTAACTCTTCTCCTCTCCTTCGATTCGAATGATCAGCTTAGGGTTAGTTTAGGACAGTTGGAGTTGTTTGAAGAAGCAACTCTGAAGCTACTACAGAAAAATTGCTTTTGAAAAAATTGCGATAAGTATTAAAAACTTAGTTCATTTTCAAAAAATCAAATCCCAGCTTTCTGGCAGCCAACACACTTTAACAGTTTGAGTTAAAAAACGTAGTTTTCTACCATAAAAATTTCTAAAAAAAACAGAAAGAAAACAATACCCCAAACAATAATGGTGGCTACCTGAAAAACAAAACAGACAGAAAGTTATCCCAAACAGACCCTTAATTGTCTCCTAAAAACGAAAACGTCAACAGTTAACCTCTTTTGAACCACACTATTAGTCAGAAAAAAAAATTAGATTTAATTAATTATTTATTTTACACAGTTGTTATAGAAGAAAATGAAGACATCAAAAAAATTTATCAGCTTATAGCCAAAGAGGGAGAGAAATTAATGATTCAAGCTGAGCTCATGAAAGACTCCAGTAGAATTAGCATTAGTTATCATAAAAAGTTGTGAGTCCAAGGAGTTGACACCATAAAAGAGGCAGCCTCTGTTGAGAGAGTTGTCGAATATCATGACTGACAATTTATCTCCTGGGTGATTGCCATGAGAATAGTCCAACATGACATAATTATCATTTAAGAGTCAATTTCTACCGAGATTTGTTTATCTGGCTCAAGAATTAGTTCAATAGAATTGTTGTCATGTGCAGTTTCAGCTCTGGTTATGCCAAAAATGAATTGCTATTTATTTTATCAGGTCAAACTTTAAAATGACGTAAACATTCCAGAGTTGTATTGGATGGGCATGAGCATAAACTTCGTAGCGGGGCTCCCCGCATCACAGCAGTGCAATGACTTTGTTCCAGAGAAGAAGAAAATGTTTCTCCTAGCCTAGGAGGATGGCATGGGAGTGTCCCACTGATCACAGGATCACAAATGACATGTATGGCATCATCTTTTTGAAATTTAGTTCTATTGCACGCTGGGCTATTCTATTTTTGGGGTTTCATATACGTTCCTTACTTTGCTCTTCTTTGGCTTCGAATCTTGTGTTTATTATTCTAGAGCTTCCTTTATCTTCATGCCAATTTTGTATCAGCTGTTTGATGGCTTCTGACACTTTGGCCTTAATTGGATGGTGGACTTCTTCTGCTTCATGGTAGGTTCTTGCCTGTAAGGATTCATGCTTAACCCAATTTCAATGTCGGTGCCATCCTAAGATCAGTTTCTACATCCTACGAATGCTTGAAGAACATCAGAACATAAGTTGCATAAAATTTTGTTCGTATAATTGCATAATCGCATTCCTTTGGCATAACCCTTGAACCTTTAAGCCCTTATTTATAAGACAGGATTAGCTACACAAGTACTCGATTAACATTAAATAGTATAGACCGACTAATCGTAGCTTGAGAAGACTCAGCCGTGAAGTTGGATGAACCTTGAAATCGATCCTAAAGGAGGACTGCCATTCACCGCGCAGTGTTTGACTGCCGGACTCCCATGTCCGACTTCTCCTCCGGAGGAGCCAGCAGCATTCAACATGCCGAAGGTTAGCTTCAACTGAACCTGCAGCATTCGACATGGGATTCTAGGCTAAACTCAAGCCGGTTCAATGCTTAGATAGCCAGTTCTTGGACCCAGATCAAGTTCGCTTGAAACTTGATCAGCATTATTCCGCCGAGTATGAGTGTTCACCATCTAAATCACAAACCCGAACAACAATTCTAATTCCCTCCTCCAATAACTAGTAGGTAACAAAGACTCTGTCCCATTTCTCTCATTTGGGAGCAAATCACATTCATGCACGGAGAAACTATCGACATTTAAGAATGCCGTTTTAAAAGGCGAGCAAGAAATGCAAATGCTCTGAAAAAAACACATGAACGCAGCGAGAAAAGAAAAGATTCAACTGCAAAAATGACTGATGAGGGAAAATCAAAAGATTACCTAACTCCAGCGATGGTGGCCACGGCGACGCCTCAGGAAGCCGCGCTTGTGGCAGTCGAACTGTCGAAAGGAGGGAGCTAGAAGGCGACCGGATCGATGAGGTTTTGAGCCGGGGGTTGCTTCGACGTCCTCCAGGTCCAAACCAGTCACGTGGGTCTTAGATGAGCCAATTTTGCGGATTTGGACCATGTTGGAGCCTATGGAGGGCATGAGATGGCGCCAATCCAAGAGCTTTTAAAATCAGAGATATGGATGGAAATAAAGTGCAATCTTGCTCTCTACTTTTTTTCATGGAGAAA
>JXCR01141044.1:171294-185534 GCA_002079205.1 Phalaenopsis hybrid cultivar
ATATATATATATATATAAAATGGAAATTTTAGGTGGTAGACGTGTGAGGGACTTTTAAATATTTAAGAGGTCCCTTTAAACTCAGTTAAATAGGTGGATTTAATAAATATGATAGCTTAAATCCAAATCCAACTCAAAACTAACAATAATCCTCTTTGTAGGTAGGGGTGTAAATGAGCTGAACACGAAAAATGTGTTTATGTTTGATTCGTTTGCTTAGCTAGCCGAACACGAGCTGTCTACGAATAAAGAGTCATTTTGACAACTCTAATCACGTGACCATAAGATGTTAAAGGGTGGGCAAGATTTAAAAGTTATTGTTTAAATGAAAACATTATTTGAATCTAATTTAATAATTTTATTTTCTTTTGTCAATTATACTTTTAGTTGATTGTAAATCTTTGTAGCCTTTAGTTAATTAAATATTTTTTAAATCTTTGTAGCCTTTAGTAATTGATGAGTATTATTTGAGCCAAAATGAACCAAACACGAACGAACAAATTTTTGTTCGTGTTCGGCTCTTTAACTCTATGAACGATCCGAACATGAGCTTCTTAATAAGTCGAACACGAGCTATTCACAGACAACGAGTTGTTTTGACAGCATTGTTTGTAGGTCAATTAAAGCTCTCAAATCTCAAACACATCCTTCTTAAATTGATTCATTAAAATCTTAGGGGGGGCTTCTCAAAGCATGCAAAATTCAATATTTCTTTAATCAAGCCTTCGCATTTGGCTCTTCTAACTAAGAGACTGTTACAGCATCGGATCCCACAGTTTTATAGAACATAACATTCACATCCCATAGATATGAACTTGCCAAAATTACATGGCATCCATCTAGCAGTACAACTCACAAATAGAATCTCTAGAAAAGCAAATCTAAATGTATATTGTTGAGTAAATAAACATTACACTTTCCATAGAATAAGACTTGGTCAAAAGTCGTGATTAACCTGTCTTTCAACTAAAGCTACATGGATAAGGTTTTCCTTAATTATTTAGATCCAATATGGCCTCAACAATGGTACATTTCACCTGCATTTTAAGGTGAAACAATTCCTACATAACTACTTTAATTATACATGCATGCAATATAAAAAAGAATGATTGATCTGCATTTGTCAAGTTGCCCATCTCAACTACTACTTTTGTAATAGCGGGAGGTTTTCTTCTTCTTGTCTTCCCACATTAGCCTCTTTTTAGAATATAAATTTAAGTTATCCTTAAGAAGCTTGTGCCTTCACTTCACCATCTTGCTATTCTGTTACCTTATTACTATTGATGTGGACATGAGGGGCGCGAAATTAACCATCCACATTCGACGCCTAGCCAGTCCAAACATGGGATAGTTGACCGGCTCCTCCACATAGGGTCGGGGCTTCCTTTAAACAGAGAGGCCCAATCCTAATTGTTTAGGACTTATATATTTGCTCGTGTTTTAGGTTTGAAGTTTTTTGTGTGTTTTGCATCGGGGTAGTCATAGTTGTCTCCAATTTCACCTTCTAGGGCTATATTCAAATGCGAGTGGTGCTCCAGTTGTATCTGAAAGTTGAAAATTCACATCGAGGCAGGTCGGTCAATCACGCAAATATACGTGTCAAGTAATATGAGGAATTAGAGTTCGTGTATCGACCCCGCAAGGAAAAGACTTAACAATTTTTCTGACATAAAAAGCCCCACTTTACTAACTCCGTAAATCTAGCTTAGAGTGATTACAATGCAAGAGTGATTTCCTAAAATCCTAAGTAGCAAATAGAAAATAAAACGCGATCTCAGAAAACAGAAAACCAAAAGCAGAAAGAAAACTTGTACTTCAAGAGAGATGAGACTCATGCCTCTGTGACTTAGGTATCGTGATATATCATGGTTTTTCTAAACATTTTCCTACATGATAGTTGTCAATTAGGGATAAATTTTCTTCATAAGCCTATGTCTACCGTAGAAGAAGAATCAAATACCCAGAAGTTAAGTTTTGCTTAATTTCATGGAGTTTCCCAGGATTCTTTCGATCCCCTATCTAGGTTACAAAACTCTAATTTGAATATACATATTCTACCAAGATTCAGTGGTTTACCTAATCTTTCTACTATGCGAAGGGTAAAATTACTAGATCACGAAAGATTTTAACGTCCTAATTGTTCGAACTATGAGTAAACAAAATCTTAAAGGCTAACCAACAACATAAAAACATGAAAGCTCACAAAACATTACATGAAAAACATCTCAAAAACCAAAGAAAAATTACTAACCCAATATCACAAAGACACAAGAGATTTAGCCACACATAATAGAGAAAACCACAGAAAAGAAATCCATGCAGATCATTGTTGCAAGAAACAAATTGTAAAACTTCCAATGATGCCTTATCCTCTCCGTAATAGTAGAAGATCTCTCTCTCTCTCATACAAGAATCTCTCAAGAACAACAAGAAAACAAGAGGGAAAATGAGGAAAATAGCTCTTAAGATCTCAACCTAAAAATAGGAAGAAAACCTAAAAGAAAACTCCCTCTCACCCAAGATACTAGTGAGCATACATATAGGGAACTTTGACAAAGGCAATAAATTTTTTTTCCAAATTTGATTCAACAACTAGGCGTGGGCACTCCGTGAGATTGGCGTGGGCACTCCGTGAGATTGGCGTGGGAACTTTAAACCCGACAGGCGATAACGCGGGTGCGCTGTCAAGTGGGTGCAGGCGCGCTGCCACGGCGTGGGCACAATAGGAAGATTGTGTTGGTGAGCTGGGAAGATGTCGTTGCAGTGCTGCGCTGGCTCACAACTTTACATTATTCACTCTGATTTGTCCTTTTTTATTTCTAATCGACATCCAACCTGTAACTTGCACAAAACAAATATAAATACATTCCCCATGCATAAGAACATTATAAAATATGCAAAAACAAGGGTAAATTGGCATGGTATTCATCACATATTTCCTTCACATCAGTATCTCATTCCGAGGTGGCGACTATCCTCAACTTTCTTTTCCTCTGCATCTTTCCCTCCGCTGCCGCAGTCGCGTACCTGCTGCAGTCGTCAAGAAACATCCCTCCTTGGCAATTTTTCTGCAGTCCAACTTGTTGTCGCCTTCCAAACTCTGCACTCCTCCCTTCTGACTTGCGGATGCCTTCCAAAAAACACACTTCCGACTTCGCCTTGCTACCAACACCCATAAACCACCTATATTTTGTTGTTGTTGTTTCGGCCCAACCAAACTTTGGTTGTTATCGTTCTTGACAGCTCTTCCACATCAATTTCAACCTTCCCAACCGTCTTGCAGCACTGATGCACCCTTGCAACTCTGTCACCTTGTTGTTTACCGTTGTCCTACATCATTGTTGCAGTCACTCAACTCTGTCGTCTTGCCGTTTGACCGCTGTCTAACCATCCTACCTGCATCCTGCAGTCCAAGACAATAAGTATTTGTTATTCCTCTGCTATACACGCCTCATTGCTAAACTTCCTCATCTCACTCTCATTTTTTTCCAACCACCAACAACCTCCATCACCACCTTGGAGTTGCCCTGGTAGGGATTGTGTGACGTACTTGTTGTTATTTCCTATTTAAGTGTGTCCGATTATAGTCTCTTCTTTGCCTTTCACTAAAATTATTTGCTTTCTTATAGTTATTTGAGTTAACTCTGGTATCAGCTATAGCTTTATGTACAAAGACGTTAGCAACTCGAAAGAGCGTCAAGTATACGTAAAAGCTTTCATGAAGACAAGCAACATGTTTAATGAATTAAAAATTTTATTCATCGGAATTTTTGAAATAGTTTTTAGTCTTCTAAATTTTAATAGGAAGGGGTAGAGCTAAAAAGACGCATGCACATTATATAAAAAATGATCTTAATTTATTAGAATTAAATGAAAATATGACACTTAAAAGAACATAATGGAGAAAAAAAGATTCATAAAGTGAACCCAACCTAGTGGGATAAATATTTGGGCATGTTGTATAAGAAATGATCTTAATTTATTCGAATTAAATAAAAATATGACACTCAATAAGACACAATGGAGAAAAAAGATTCATACAACGAACCCCGCTTAAGGCTTGTTGTTCTTATCGTTGTTGTCTTGCTTCAAAATTTACAAATGACTTCTCCTTTCTTCTTTATGTTCAGTAGGATAGAATTAAGTTTTAACAATCATTTAAACTTTAATTTTAAAATAGACGAATAATAATTTTTAGATCGCAATTGCCTCCACACTAAAGATTATGATGTCAACATAAAACAAACAAATGCAATTTTCTTGTTATCCAGATAATATTAAACAATAAAATACATTTCAAGAAGTTCAAACTAATTGTTTATTTATATTAGCTTCAACTCCAGATAGTAACAAGTTAACTAAACTTTTGCTTCTACTTTAAAGGGAATATCATCTTCTCTCCGAGGGTTTTGTCAACTTCCTCTCTTTGTTGATGGATTCTCCTTGATAGATTTTCGTCTAAAGACTTTCATTTGAGTAGATCTAAAACTGAATAGAAGGAATGTAATTTTAGTATGGTAGACTAGTGGCAGAGTTTTAACAATAATAATGGGTGATAAAATTGTTAAAAAAGTAGAAAATTTATATATCTCATGTCTATTATTCAAAGTAATGGTGATATAGATGGGAATGTTATTAGTAGAATTCAAGTTAGATGGTTGAAGTGGAGGAATGCATTGGGCCTATTGTGTGATAGAAAAATACTGCTTAGACTTAAAAAAGAAAATTTTATAAGATGGTGGTGAGACTTGTAACGATTTATGAAGCAAAATGTTGGCCTATAAAAGAGAAGCGTAAAACTGAGTTAAGTGTTTTTGAAATAAGAATGTTTAGGCGGATGAGTGGCTTGACACTTAGAGAAAAAAAATGCAAAACGAATGTATCTGTGAAAAGATTTGTGTAGCTCCAGTGGTAGAAAAGATTAGCCAGAGTAATCCTAGATGATTTGGCCACATTAAACGTCGACTATTTGATGATCCAGTTTGGAGATTAGATGTTTTAGAGTTGATTTATGTTAAGAAAAATAGAGGTAAACCTAAAAAGAGTATAAAAAAAGATCTTAATTTACCAGAATCAAATGAAAATATGACACTTAATAGGACACAATAAAGGAAAAAGGATTCATGTAGCCGACCACACTTAGTGGTAAAAGACTTCTTGTTGTCGTTGTTGTATCAGATAGCTCTACTTATATCAATATAGGTGATGGCAGAGTAAATATTGGTGGCTCTACTTTAATAGAAAGATCATCAAAGGAAGCCACCATTGTAAACATGTGTTTATTCATCCATCCGGTCAAACATTTATTTAGCTATCCGTTACTTCATGCTAAGAAGACCTAATTCCATTTTCTATAATCTCTTTTCAATAACCCCAGTCCCCAAGCTTCATAAACATGCAAAGTTTATCCTTTAATGCCCTTAATTCAACCATAAAAGAAAAATTCTATAGATCAGAATCAGCGCTCTGATATCAAATTAAGTCCAAAAGGAAATTCAATTGTAAATTCAAAATATAAAGTTCCAAAACAAGTTTAAAATTCAAAATCCATCATTATGCTGTGGGACTTAATGCCGTCCAACAGTTAAAATTTCCTTTCACTTGACCTTACCATCAGCCATTTGATTGATGATGCACCTTTAACCACGTACTCATGAATGTTGAAACTTCCTATACAATTCTTTCAAAAAACACCAAATAAAATGATAATACTTCGGGTTTGAAAGGTAGTATAAAATTTGATTAAAGTATAAAAAACCAATATTTAGCTGCTAGTAGGATTATATTAGAACTAGCACAAAATTCTAAATGCAACCCATATGATTCTTCAATGTTAATGAACGCATGGGAAAGCAATAATGCAGCTTAAACTTGCTGGTTTCATTATTTCAACAGCCTTATTATTTATAATGGAATAATTGACACTCGAGCATAATATTGAAATGGTACAGCACAGATAAAACAATACATGGGAAGATTAAGCAAACCATTGACGAATAAACAAACAAAACTTAGTTCTCTTTCAGAAAGAGTATGACATGAAATTTGAACTTATATTGCAAAATTTTAAAAATGGTCTTAGGCGCACTATGTAGTGCTAAATAGTGTAAGAAACTCATGTTTTATATCTGAATTATAAAGTTTACAATCATATCAAGGTTTGAACAAGATAAAATTTTAAAAACACAAAATATACACTCATTATGACCGCCAATTGAGATATGGAAGCTAAACAGATAACGCTGCCATTTCTAGTACCAAAGCTCAAATGAACAAAGAAAAAAAGTGTTAATATTCCATTAATAATTAATATTCCTGAAAAACAACAACACTATTGAATCCTTTTTAGGATGTAGCATCCCATGTTGTTCATGAGTACATACACCTCTGTAAAGACCTTATTTTTAGAAGAAAGGTGGAAGAAAGAGATGATTTTAATGCTTAAGAGAGTGTCTCTAGTTTGATCTACAGGAGGCCTCCTTGGTTACAACAACATTTATTCTAAAGTGTGTGTGTGAGAGAGAGAGTATCTTAGGAGGTTTTTCTTTAGGGAAAAAAACACCTTCCTTACCCTTTTGATTTCCCATTTATGCATAAAGAAAAAAGAAATAAAAAATACATTTCGTACTGTACTTCGCCTGCCCGGTGTGTCTTGATGAAAATCCTGCGGCGTGGATGTCAGACATCGCTTTTAAAAAAAATAGACTTGTGTCCTTACGAGTAATGATGTCATCTTTGATATTTATCCCTCCCTATTTGGGCTAGATTGCCCTCACGTAAGAGATGAGTTAGGATGCTTAGGCAGGTGACTCAATCAACTACTTTGACAAGTGAGTTCGGTTCAGAAAAACAGCTTGATTTCTCAACAAGAGATTACGAGGTTTATGGGACTTGTTAGCCTTCGTATTAGACTCTGTATAAAAGTATCGTTTAGGTATATAGCCATATTTGTGAATACAAGTACTTCCCAAAATAAAGTAAGCAACTGTATTGAAGTGCTATAAGTTGCACATGTGGCATAAATCTTGTTAGACAACTTACATTGAATCCACTTTGAAAACCTTTACTAGTCGAAGATATACAAACCCTCAAAAGAATACAGCAGAAGCAACCAACTTCAAAGAACACTGATGTAACACATAATTTAAGGTTATCTAGTTCTTAAAAAATTCATAAATGCTTTCGCCAAAAAATATCCTATATTGCTCAAGCTATTCATTCATGCTAGCAAATACACCCCCCTCCTTCAAACCAATCTGTAAACTACATGTGGAGTAGCAATCAACTGAAGAATTCCTTCTGAATTAATAAGATATTGGTAGTTTTCTATGTCTGATATTCTCTAGAATCATACTAAGGGGCTGTCTGGTAATACATTTGAGCCGTATTTAACTTAAATCTTGCCAGACAAAAAAAAAATCAATTTTTAAACGCCTGATTAGTGAATTCAGTTTCTTAACAATTTCTTCTCAATTTAGCCTTAAAATCCAGATTTAATAAATTGTGATGCTGGCAGGATTTGGTAAATGCGTTACCAAACAGCCCTTAAAATTCCTTGTAAAAATCAGTATCAGATCACACCAAAATGCATATATTCTATTTATATAGCTATAAGCTATACATATGCGTTATTAGATACCAGTCTCCTACAGGATTAGGATAAATGTATTGTGAAGGCATTAGAATTAACATCATCCCTCTTTAGGTTTGCCCTAATTCTGATTTCTTCAAGATTACTAATCTTCACCTAACATTCGAATATTTTAATATACTAATATCACAAAATACATAATGTATTACAAACACACTGATATTTAACCTAACATACTGGTGACATTGACAGCCACAGGACACAAAACCAAACACCTCCGAAGAAACGCAGGAAAGCTATACTTAGATACCTTTGTCGTCGACTGTCGAGCTAGAATGCGCGGATTCCTCCGTCAAGAACACTCCACAGCGCCTTAGAAGAAGCNTGAAACAAAACCAAACACCTCCGAAGAAACCCAGGAAAGCTATACTTAGATACCGTTGTCGTCGACTGTCGAGCTAGAATGCGCGGATTCCTCCGTCAAGAACNGTAACATACCGGTGACATTGACAGCCACAGAACACAAAACCAAACACCTCCGAAGAAACGCAGGAAAGCTATACTTAGATACCGTTGTCGTCGACTGTCGAGCTAGAATGCGCGGATTCCTCCGTCAAGAACACTCCACAGCGCCTTAGAAGAAGCATCCAGTCCACCGGCGTCGACGGCAATAGCACCGTATATCGCCCTATAGGCACCGCAGATGACATTCGGCGACGAGGTACTGGTCTTCTTAGACACGCGCACCAGATTCTCAATCGCAAGCCGTTTACCAGCCGACACACAGTCATTGAAGCCCGAAATTTTGGCGATCCTGGCGTTGACAGCTTCCGCGGATGCATTTGGGTCTTCGCTCACGAGGCTGAGCGCGGCGGCGGATTCCATGGCGTTGAGGCCAAGCAAGCTGAGGGCGTGGTTGTTTTCGAGGGAATAGGAGGGGTGAGTCATCGCTTGACGCAGCAGANGAGCCGTTTACCAGCCGACACACAGTCATCGAAGCCGGAAATTTTGGCGATCCTGGCGTTGACAGCTTCCGCGGATGCATTTGGGTCTTCGCTGACGAGGCTGAGCGCGGCGGCAGATTCCATGGCGTTCAGGCCAAGCAAGCTGAGGGCGTGGTTGTTTTCGAGGGAATAGGAGGGGTGAGTCATCGCTTGACGCAGCAGATCCACTGACTTGAACTGGTACCCTAATTGCTTCTGGAGTATTTCGAGCCCAGTGGAGAAGGCCGGTGAGGGGGATGCTGCTAACGCTGCCGGGAGACAGAGAAAAGCGTAGACTGAGAAAAAGGAGGAGAGGGGACGGAGGAGCGCCGCCATTGAGGTTCAGGAGGTGAGTGGATCCTTGCGTTCTTGCCTTAGCGTGGGATTCAAGTTTTGTAAATTCGAGAAAATAAAATTCGATATTAGACGTGAACCGCCTCATAGTGAGCATTTTTATTAAAATATTATAAAAAAATAATTTTCAATTTATAATATATAATATTTTAATTAATTAAAATGTTAATATATATTACCTCTTATTATAAACAAATTATAAATTTATATTACAAGCAAATATGAGATTAAGACGTATATGGAGTTAGAAAACATCATAATTTTTATAAAATATAAGCCCTAACGTAAAAGAATCATGTGGACTTATATCCTCGTAAGACTCCCAGTAAAATTGTCAATGAATCCAACAAAGTGGCATGACAATCTGTGATTTGAAATAGTCCATAAAAAATATTGATGTTATCTCATAGTTTATACGATGTCAGTAAAAAACATCAGCTCTATGGTGGCCACCCGACAACTCATCGCAACATCCTGACCAACTCAGCAAATACAAACAANGAATAGTCCATAAAAAATATTGATGTTATCTCATAGTTTATACGATGTCAGTAGAAAACATCAGCTCTATGGTGGCCACCCGACAACTCATCGCAACATCCTGACCAACTCAGCAAATACAAACAAGTGCCAACAACCATAGACCCCACTAGGGTATTTTCGCCTTCTCTAACACCAATAAGTATATGTAAATTTTATAAAGAGATAGCCATCTTACCTAACATAAATGTACATTATATAAGTTTTAATAAATTATAATAATCATAGTAATATGTAAATATGAATGCAAATTTGTCTTACCTACATGCAAATGAAATGTATTGGTCATGAGGCACCACCGCTCAACCATTGCAGCTATTAGCTGGTGGCCTAATTTGATGTATTGCAAATTCCTAACACAGTCGATACATACAATTTGTAGTGCAAAAATAAGCCATGGGCATTACACTTGCCACTCTTTTGCTATTAATAGTTGACTAACTTCTTCAAGAATTGTGTCATATATAAATTCAATTATTTTAGCAGTGATAATGATTTCACTTAATTTTTAAATACAAAAAGTATTTTGTATTTTGTATGACTTGATCTTGGTTTGTTCCACGATGTGCTTCACCTAACGATAAAATGCTTACAAGTGTGTTTGCTCAGGATGTATTGTTATCATCCTGAACATTGTGTCTAACACGACGATTATGGCCTCCCGAACCTGTTATCTCAGTCATCTCTACTAAACAATTGAAGTGCTTATAAATGGAAAGTCAAATATATTTATAAAAATTATGAATAACAGTAAATTAATATGTAATTTAATTGAAATAAATTATTATTATCTTCTTGCACTTGGATTATAGGGATAAGTTGTTCTATTATGCCCCAAATTTTTACAAATTTTGGTCTCATCTATTATATTTCTAATACTATTTGTCTTTAGATGACCACATCTTCTTCTAAACANCCCCGAACATGTTATCTCAGTCATGTCTACTAAACAATCAAAGTGCTTATAAATGGAAAGTCAAATATATTTATAAAAATTATGAATAACAGTAAATTAATATGTAATTAAATTGAAATAAATTATCATTATCTTCTTGCACTTGGATTATAGGGATAAGTTGTTCTATTATGCCCCAAATTTGTACAAATTTTGGTCTCATCTATTATATTTCTAATACTATTTGTCTTTAGATGACCACATCTTCTCCTAAACAAAAGAAGAAGTAAAGCAGTGATACCTTATTGTTGATTGCACGGTGGTCATGATTCTTTCTTATTTATCATATAGAATACTGAAGATATAAATCTAATGTAAAATAATTGAAAAAAAAGGAAGGTGGTCCAAACGTCTAACCCCCAAAGTTGCAATTGCANTCATATGTCTGATGATATAAATATAATGTAAAATAATTGAAAAAAAAGGAAGGTGGTCCAAACGTCTAACCCCCAAAGTTGCAATTGCATGCATGNATATTACCTCTCATTATAGACAAATTATAAATTTATATTACAAGAAAATATGAGATTAAGACAAGTAGTAACATACATTAAAGAATCATGTAGACTTAAATCCTCGTAAGACACCCAATAAAATTGCCAATGAAACCAACAAAGTGGCATGACAGTATGTGATTTGGAATAGTCCATAAAAAAGATTGATGTTATCTCATAGTTTATATGATGTCAGTAGAAAACATTAGCTCTATGGTGGTCACTCAACAACTCATTGCAATATACTGACCAACTCAGCCCACACAAACTAGTGCTAACAACCATAGGCCCCACTAAGACCAATAAGTATATGTACATCTTGTAAAATGCTCGTCATCTTACATAATATAAATGCACATTGCATAAGTTAAAAAAAATTATAATAATCATAGTAATATGTAAATATGAATGCAAGTTTGTCTTACCTACATGCAAATGAAACATATTGGTCATGGGGCGCCACCACTCAAAAATTGCAGCTATTAGATGATGGTCTAATTTGATGTATTGGAAGTTCTTAACATAGTCAATACCTGTAATTCGTAGTGCATGAATAAACCGTGGCATTGCACTTGTCGCTCTTTTGCTATTAATAATTGGTTGGCTGCTTCAAGAATTATGTCATATATAAATTCAACTATTTTAGTAGTGATAATCATTTAACTTAATTTTTAAATACAAAAAGTGTTTTGTATGACCTGATCTAGGTTTGTTCCACGATGTGCTTATCCTAACGATGAAATGCTTAGAAGGGTATGCTCGAAATGTACTATTTTATGCCTGAACGTTGTGTCTAGCACGACGGTTGCGGCCTCTCGAACTTGCCATCTCAACCATCTCCACAAAACAATCGAAGTGCTTATAAACGAGAAGTCAAATGTGTTTATAAAAATTATGAAATAATAGTAAATTAATATGTAATTTAATTGAAATAAATTATTCATATCTGCTTGCATTTGGATTGAAAGGATAAGTTGTTCTTTTATTCCCCAAATTTTTACAAATTCTCGTCTTATCTGTTATATTTCTATTACTACTTGTCTTCAGACAACCACATCTTCTTCTAAACAAAAGAGGAAACAAAGTAATGATACCTTATTGTTGATTGTGCGGTGGCCATGACTCTTTCTCATTTATCATATAAAATACTGGATCATATGTCTGATGATTTAAATCTAATGTAAAATAATTGAAAAAAAAGGAAGGTGGTCCAAACGTCTAACCCCCAAAGTTGCAATTGCATGCATGCATGGTATGTGATAACTTATGACTGATTGCATGTGCATAAGCAAGCCTCTTGAGAAACCTTGCAAGTCATAGGAAATACTTGATACTCATGATGATTAATGCATTTTGGTTGCAGAAACTGACGACAGGCTTCACACTTTATTCTTTATAGAGTTGACCTTATGTGCAGAACAAATTTGAACTCACTGTTTCAATCACTTGTCTATTAAAACTGTGTGCTTCATTAATATTTCCAGCCTAATACATTTTATCACAAATGGTATCGACATCCCCTATTGAAAGATGTCGTGCTGCCTTCTTAATATTTTATCATAGATAACACAAGCAGTGCTTATGTGCAGCTCATGGAAAGATCTCCCTACAACCATGAACCAATCAGGGGTGTCTGTTTGATATTGTACATAGGCCTTCATTCCACCAAAACATGCAATTGTTGCAGAAACCATACTCATGATTCATTATTCTCATATTCAACTAGTATGAATGTAAGTGGAAAAATACCACAATTTCAATCAATTTCTATGACACTTAGTAAAGTTTCACTATACTTCTTTGGAAGGAATGCCCCATCCATGCTAAGAACATGTCGACAAAATCTCCAACCATATATAAAGAGATATTATATATTATTGTATACAAATGCCGAATGCCAAAAGATATTATTAAAATGTGTGGAATTTCTGATTTATATTTTGTATACTATTTCGGGAATGACACAACAGATAGCTGCCATTAAGCAAAATAAAGAGCAATACGACTCCTCAAAACTACAAAAAAAAAGATTTTTTTGCTTTTCTATGCACATCACATGCTCTGATGTACGTAACACAAACAATATATTTTTACTCCATTCGAGCAACAATTTGTTTAGGTTTCAGGTCAAGTTGTTGTTGTAGAATAGAACTTCATAGTGACATATGAAATTTGAAGTGCAATTTCGATGCTAGATTGACATTATTGGACGAGTACATGTATGTGATACCCTATTTATAAATATTTTTCATGCAACCCCTAATCGCGGGCTCTTTGATGCATGTAGATGTCAATAACATGGAAAAGTATCATGATTATATTGAAAACATAGAACTTTAAGTTTATTTTTATTCGATGTAATTTTTATGTACTCTATGTTATTCATTATTTTTCCAACCATTCAAAGCAATTGTAGTGCACCTTTACTTAAAAATATCATTCCATCTAATAATACATTCATAATTACATCAGCTTCATAAAATGATATTTGATTTATAGGAGCGTCACAATCGTCAATTGCATCCCCCTCTTCAATCATACGAATTGATCTCAGAAATTCATTGTTCTCTACCATTGGCTCTAGCATCTATGTATTTAGCTCTGAATATTGATGTAATAAATCATGTCCTAGTAATGCAATATTCAGATCAACATCTCGCCCACTATAATCCCCGTTTGCTTATAGTTCACTCAAGTTTTCACTAGTGCAACTATCCATGATTTCATATTCGTCTGCGTTAACATTGAAGCACACACTTTGTAATTTTTGTTGTGTGAAAGGCTCAGCATGTCTACAAATGAAAGAGTAAAATGAACGTAAGAGATCAAATGATTGACGTGAGTCATAATTAATCACTAGTTGGTCATGTATATTATATAACCCGGTGTCATATGTGGTGAATGAAATTGTAGTTGGTCTACAAAGTAAAGTCATAAAATTTATATTTCTTTCTAATACATATCTCTAGCACTTACATAAACAAACTAGCCATATTTTTCAAACCATTAAATTTTAATCACATGTTCAATAGGAGCTACAGGAGTGTGTGAAGAACCAACGATGTGTGAAGGATCAGCAAAGCCATAAGCCTCAACAGGTAATGTCTCAATGTCAGCATAAATAACTATTATGTGTTTTGTCACTTCTAACAACATAAATTCACATACTTTATCATCATTAACATGAGTCACAATAAAATCTTCACTCATCGATATTCGACAAACTATATTTACGATATATCTTGAACTATCATGACGTAGAAGACATAATATTTTTCTCTTTAATTCATTTAGTGATATCAAGTGTTGTATATATATATATA
>JXCR01141044.1:198517-246063 GCA_002079205.1 Phalaenopsis hybrid cultivar
ATATAGATGTATGTATGTATGTTGAATTGAGATTTCAGTGAGGCATGTCCGAGGATAGAGGTGATATAAATCTTGGGAGTAAAGAGAGACCCAGAGAGGAAAAAAACATAAAAGAGTATACATGGATGTTTCCCATAAGGGCAAATTATTCCGGAATGATGTGACCTATTTTATATAATGTAACTGGAGGTTACAAGAAAAAAAGGGAGAGAGATCTCCCTATAAGAGTGGGTTTAGAGAGAAGAGCAAAAAGTGGCCTAAACTTAGGGAGGCCAAAAAGCCCGTAGGCAAAAAACCCCTAATTCAAGCTATGAACCCTCTATTTATAGAAGATAAGGGCAAAATGCACAAAATTAGATGTTTATCTCTGCTTTAACAAAAGCGTTACATGATATGTCGTCTGACAAAGATTCGGTCGTCTGATAGACCTTCGATCGTGTGATACACCTTTGGCATCGTTGGTTCACTTTAAGATCAGCATGACACATTTTTGTACATATTAAGTTCCTCAATTATCTTATTTTTTTTAGGCAAAATTGTGATAAGACTGAGAGAAGTTGTGACACATTTTTATGGCTTGGTGTTGTGGGTCAGATTCTTATGTTAGGACACCGATCATATATATAGGGCGTTGGTCTCATTTTATTTTATGATATTGTTGCTCAATTCGAGTCTGTCACTCTTCAAGATCTCGATTGTTGGGTCAGATTATCGCATCGGTAGTCCCACATCCTTTGCAGAGCTTGTCGCTAATGGACAATGAGCCGTAAAACTTTATGTTGAAGTGATTTGCATCATACCCTCATGGAGTTTGTTGCTACTAGGCATAGAACTACCTCTAGAGCTTTATCTGATTCAAGTTTATAGACCAAGGTTGATGATCGGAGTGGGATCACTGTTAGCGTTGCTTATTGGCTTCGAGTTTCCCAAGTGTTTATTGAACAGAGAAAAATATTGAAGAGATTTAAATGTCATAACACAAGATAAGTTTTGAGATGATACTCCCTTCATTCGTTGATTGACGTGTCAACCAATCAAAATCGATCGAGCGTTACATAGGTATGGTTGGTTGGCTTGTTTCGATCATTGGGAGCAGACTATTTATTTTGCGATGCCTGCATCCTAGCTAAAGCCTTTAGGAAGACGATGAAAATAGGTTTTTCAGCTTCAGATCTATTGCTGCATGAACTCCTTGGCATGCTCCTTGTTAGGAGTGTCTCTAAGGTCTATATCTTCTTATTGGTGTTGCTTCCTTTCTTATTTGCAACATACTCCACGTGCACCGCTCTTTTCAGAATGTTGAATCAAGATTTGTTGTGTGAGGCATTCTCAATGATCAGTGTGATAGAAATCTTGAGGAAGTAGAGAGAGAGGCAGATAGGGAGAAAAAAATAAAACGACACACATGGACTTGCACCATAGAGGCAAACTGTGGTATTCTCGATCCATTGTATTGCTAAATTATTATTAAGTACTTAAGTTTGCAGAGCAAAATTTTTAGTGTGCTATAAGATATTAAAGAGTTCAATAAAAAATTAGAGGTGATGAGTGCCTCTTACACTCATTCCCTTATTACACCAATGTTATTAAATGGTTAACTTAACTACATAACAATCATGGTCTCTCCTAATACCGTAAGCTGCATGCGAGTCCTAACCACCCAAGCTACACCATGTGCAATTGGCCCCACAAATTAGTTACCAACTTGACCAAATCATCTCCATCATAGGATGATAACAACTTTCCTCATCAAGACCATTCATTGCCAACATACTTGCACTTAAGGCCTGAATGTTAAATTGTGTCCTTGTACCTAATGTGAGAGGAGCTAAAGCGACGAAGGACAATGTGATATTTCAAGAGGGGCCAAACCGATATTTTGGAATGGGCAAAAAATCAAAATGTTCTCCCATATAAGAAAAAAATTGAATTTAAGGGAGTATGGACAATTGCCCATTCCAAAACAAGCACGGTCTCTCCTAATCCCGTAAGCTGCATGCGAGTCCTAACCACCCAAGCTACACCATGTGCAATTGGCCCCACAAATTAGTTACCAACTTGACCAAATCATCTCCATCATAGGATGATAACAACTTTCCTCATCAAGACCATTCATTGCCAACATACTTGCACTTAAGGCCTGAATGTTAAATTGTGTCCTTGTATCTAATGTGAGAGGAGCTAAAGCGACGAAGGACAATGTGATATTTCAAGAGGGAAAAACCGATATTTTGGAATGGGCAAAAAATCAAAATGTTCTCCCATATAAGAAAAAAATTGAAATATCAGTTTAATAGATAAAATGCTCGAAACCTTCGACGTGCTTCTGAGTCATTTTTGGATTCAATAGATGGTATTAAAATTTTTCCCATACTTTAAAAGGATCTGTAAGTGGGTATTTTTGGTATTTACATGAGAAAACATGTTGTCAGGCTATTGTATGACTTGGCTGATTGACCTTAGTTGATTTCGAGTCGGTAGGATCAACTTGTTCGGTATAAATCGGCCAGCTGATATTACCTGGTTGTCAACTCTTAGTCTTTGACGAGGAACTTTTGAGGCGTCCCTCAGATGGATAGAGATGTCGTGGGATCGGATCTTCCCTTAATTCAATTTTGTTGAAAGGGTTGACTTTTGTATCTGGTTCACATTCCAGTAATGGTCGGCCCAGATGTTCTATTGCCTTGCATCTGACCAACTGGGTCGGGCTTGGGTCATCCGGTTATCTTTTTGTGTGCCTCGTGGCTTGGACAATTTTGGCCTTTTCGGTTTGGCTCAAACAACTCCAATCGGTCAAACAAGTAGACTTCATGATATGGCAGTGAGCCTAGTGCTGTAAACGAACGAACACACTCGATGAACAACTCGAACTCAAATCGGTTAAGTCGATCATGTTCGGTCAAATTAATAAAAAAACAAATTTGAACAACAAGTTCGACTATGTTCAAGTTTAGTTCATTTATTTATATTCACGAATAAACTTGTTTACTATTCAATAAATAACTTCTTAAATACTCAATATGAAACAAGAATATGACTCGTATCATATGTGATATATTATTTAAATAAAATTTGATTTNAATATTAAATTATATTCAAATGATGTTTTAAATCTTGACTCAATCCTTAACATCTTATGACTATGTGATTAGTGTTGTCAAAACGACGGCTCGTGTTTGGCTCGCTAAGCAAACGAGCCGAACACAAACACACTTTTTGAGCTCGAAATATAAACGAGCCAAACACAAGCCAGCCTGAGCTCACTCGTGCTCGACTCGTTTACACCCCTAATCCTGTGCGGCGGACGTAATCAACAATCCAACGTCATAATGACACTACTAAAATTTTTTACAAAAACAAGAATCTTCAACCAATATGCAAAAAAAAAAGTTTTTTGCACGCAATTAATAAAATTATGCATCATCGCCGATTAAGTAGGTAATTTTGTTCACCAAACCAATAATTCATGGCACATAACATCTTTAGATCAATATTACCTCTAATCCATCATAATATACAAAATTGCACATCAACGCCTCACCCCTAACCACATATACCCCCAAATATATAAAAACTTAAACTAATTTAAATTTTTTATTAGCATCAAGACGACAATTTTATAAAATTGATCTATTAAGCAAAAAAGTTTGCAAAAGGCCATGACCACACCCACCACCCGAGCTTCATTTGCTCCCTGGAAGAAGAGGGTTGAGCTCGGTANTATTATTTTATGTTTTATGGAGTGGAGTTGGTTGAGGTTAGCCATCTTTTGTACTAGGAGGTGAGCTAGATGGAGACAATTGAAATTAAATTAAGTGAATTGGGTTCTAGACGATGCTTGAACCGTGTTACAATTGATTAATTTTGGTTCTCTGATCACGTTGACGTTCAATCAATATGATCTGACAACATGAAAAACATTTAGACCGTGACGAAACCAACATCAATCCTCTTGAAAATAGGTAAATTTACATTCCTAGCATACAATTCTTATGCATTTATATGTCTCACACCAAAATTTTTGTTTTTACAAGCATAGTAATTGGTACTTTAATCCTATGCATGAAAATGTGTATTTAACTTTTACATAGTGATAAGAGAAAATATTACATAGTATGTGCAGACAATAGTGGATGAAATGGTCATGTCACCATAATTTCACTCAGATATCACGTGTATCATTCTCTTTCACCGTTACATAGAAAGCATGTAATGTTTTCTCAATAATTTGAGAGTTATGTATGTAATTATGAAATTTTATGTGTGAGATATGTGAATACATAAGAATTGTGTGCGATGCATGTAAATGCCACTCGAAAATAAACACAATTAATGCCAGATTTATACACGACAAAATAACAAAATATCATGGTTTAATGTATTTTTCAAGTAAAAAAAAAAATAATAATAAGCATCGCACATTATTTATGAGACTCGAACTCAATTTAACATGACTTGAACTTAATTTGACCGTTCTTTCTTCAAATCACCCGAGCTAACTTAAACCAACCCAAACTCTAATTTTTTCACATTAAGTGAAGCCTAGTTTTTATTTTGGGCCCACTTCCAACACCTTGTTCATTCATGGCTAAGAATAATGATGTAAATGATTTCTTATAAAATTATGGTACACCATGTTGTTGGACCATATTGTCATGTTACATTTTTCAGAAAGATAAATTGATATTGGCTTCCAAAGTTTGTTATAATTAAGCCCTTTAGAAAATATATTTCGATACATTTTTAACTATAATATGACTACTAAATGATGACATGATAACTCAATACGTGCAACTTCCTTTCATTCAACAACTGATTGCTACTTTTGGGGATAAAAATGTACAAAAAAAAATGGAGGAAAAAACAACCGACTACCACTACTGACATGACTCTTTGAACACTTTTTATTTCAGTTCACACTCAAACACTTCTTATGGCTATTAGATTGCTTGCATTTTCAAAGCATCAGAAATTCGGGGCATTTACATGCACACCACCCTATTCTTATGTATTTACATATCTGAATCTTATATTCTAGTTTTTTATATTTAAATCACCCAAATTTTTGTTATTACGTATTTCAGTATTTTAACTTTTAAAAATTGAAACATAGGCGTTGGATATATATGTAAAAAGAAGGGAATTAGGGGTATGCATATAAATTTTCTAGATATTAATATTAACATTCTAAGTCATTTTGAATGAAAGAAAAAGATCATTTCCAGACATACCTCTTAATAGGGGGTGTAAACGAGCCGAACATATATTTCGAGCTCAAAAAGTGTGTGCATGTTCGGCTCGTTTGTTTAGCGAACTGAACACGAGCTGTTCACGAACAAATAGTCATTTTGATAATCCTAATCACACAACCATAAGGTGTTAAGGGTTGAGACAAGATTTAAAATTTATTATTTATATTAAAACATCACTTGAATCTAATTTAATATTTTTTATTCTATTTTCTTAATTAATACTTTTAATTGATTAGAAATCTTTGTAGCCTTGTAGTCAATAATTTTTTTTAAAAATACTACACTTGAATATATGTATTTATTTATATATATATGATTGATGAGCAATATTTCAAGTCAAAACAAGCCGAACACGAACGAAAAATTCTTTGTTACTGTTCGACTTGTTAAATTAGCGAACGAGCCGAACACGAGTTGTTCGTGAATAACGAGCCGTTTCGACAACCCTACCTCTCAATTCCAATGTATTTATAACAATAACCCCTAAATTTTAATTTTAATATTTATAGCACCCAAATTATTATTAATTTTTTTTTAAAAAAAATTCTATTTTTTCACCCAAATTATACATATCACATAAAACTATCACTATTTCAACTACCTATTTTCATGAATAGCTAAGTTGCTATGTATGTAAGAAATTAAAATTTGAGTGTTAGATATGTAAATACATAAAAAAATTAATTGATATGCACGTAAATATTCCCAAAATAAAACTCTTGAACATCATTTTTCTTATATGCTTAAAAGAGTAGCTGTGAGAAAATTTTACTTGCATTAAAAACTAAGTAACTGTTTTAGTAGTAGCTTTCCAAAAGCAATTTTATTCATCTGACTTCTTTGCCGGATTGATTAAATCAATTGTATACAACTAACATATATGTAGAATTTATGCCATTTGAAAAAAAACCTTATCAAGCACAACTTAGATATAGTTTTCATATCACAAAACAAGCATATAGTTGAATATAGAACATCAAAATTAACTATGCGGTATGTGTGACAATATTTTTACCAAATTTATAGTAAAAACAACAGTCACAATGAGACAAACTAATCAATATATCCTCTAAATATTTTTAGCAATTTGATTCTACTCTAGATATTCTCAAATTAAGGAGTCATCTTACGTGTTGGTCAATTCAGTGGTAGAGTGATATATTAACGTTCTAATGTTATACGAAGATCCAACACACACAGATAAAAGAAAAAACTGACAGATAGAACAATATGAATTTTTACGTGAAAAATCTGAAAGAATAAAAGCAATGGACCCTTTCATTTTTTATTAACCTCAAATCTCATATCAGTGGATACACAAGATTGGCAGCAAAGAACTTAGTTAGGTCTGGTCAAACTGCAAGAGTCAAATGATATTCTAACAGTCAAATATAGGGGTACTTTTTTTCATTATTATAATAATTATTGTATAAGTAGTTTATTACTAAAAAGGTACGTACCAGTGTGTGAATTCTGCCCTTCATTTGTCTTCGTAGTCTAACTTTTGATCCTGTTACGTCCGAGCGGCTATGTGAATCAGATCACGCCACTCGCACAACAGTTTGGTACGTTTCAAGCCGTTGTCCAAACATCCGGACGACACACACCTAGACAGAGATATTATCAAACTCGATCACCTTTGGTGAGGCTAAAAGTATCATCCATTTTTTTATATATGAAAAATAAATGAATTTTTACTTGCTAAACTATGATCCATCCTTCCACACATCATCAAAATCTTCCCCGCAAAAGAATTTAATTTCAAAAAATCATTAATGCATTGACTACAAAGTCAAGATTANTGTGTTCGGCTCGCTAAGCAAACAAGTCAAACACAAACACATTTTTTTAGCTCGAAATATAAACGAGCCAAACAAGAGCCAGCCTGAGCTCGCTCGTATTCGACTCGTTTACACCCCTCATCCTGTGTGGCGGACATAATCAACAATNCGTGTTCGGCTCGCTAAGTAAACGAGTCAAACACAAACACATTTTTTTAGCTCGAAATATAAACGAGCCAGCCTGAGCTCGCTCGTATTCGACTCGTTTACACCCCTCATCCTGTGTGGCGGACATAATCAACAATCCAACGTCATAACGACACTACTAAATTTTTTTACAAAAACAAGAATCTTCAACCAATATGCAAAAAAAAAAAAGTTTTTTGCACGCAATTAATAAAATTATGCATCATCGCCGATTAAGTAGGTAATTTTGTTCACCAAACCAATAATTCATGGCACATAACATCTTTAGATCAATATTACCTCTAATCCATCATAATATACAAAATTGCACATCAACGCCTCACCCCCAACCACATATACCCCCAAATATATAAAACTTAAACTAATTTAATTTTTTTATTAGCATCAAGACGACAATTTTATAAAATTGATCTATTGAGCAAAAAAGGATGCAAAAGGCCATGACCACACCCACCACCCGAGCTTCATTTGCTCCCTGGAAGAAGAGGGTTGAGCTCGGTACTGATGGTGTAGAAAACAATTAAGGTGTAGAACAGAAGGCCTACGAAACCGCTTATTAGGGCGCCCATGACATGGTTGCAGTACTTAGGGACCTGATCGCATATCGGCAGCCATCCCGCGTGTACGTTCCCTTTCTTCCCCACCTGAGCAATCNAACGAAACCGCTTATTAGGGCGCCCATGACATGGTTGCAATACTTAGGGACCTGATCGCATATCGGCAGCCATCCCGCGTGTACGTTCCCTTTCTTCCCCACCTGAGCAATCGCCAACGCCGCCGCCATCGCCGACGTCAGAAGCATAGCAATTGTCTGAATTCAACGAGAAAACGTCAGATTAGTTCATATGCTTGAGCTCAGATTGAGCGAGTTTAAGTTTTGTTCTACTTGACTCATTGAGCAAACAACCCACAAAACTTCATGTTTGTTTTTTGCTTTTTAGCATATTGAGCTAAACACGAACTACTTATGAAAATAAGATCTACTCGAAAGTTGTATATCAATTATATAGTATATATGTACCACTAGGTATATGTGCAAATATCCATATATGCATAACATATGGATATCTGCACATATTCTATAAAAGAAATTTATATATGTAGCACACAATTCTTATGTACTTAGATATCTCACACCTAAATATGATGAAAATGTTATCGAGTAGAATACGAATGAATAAGGGGTTGTTCGTAGTTACCACATCAAACACGATGACCCATCTTGACACGAGACCAGCTGAGGGGGCGAATAGAGCGAAGATGCTGTAAAGAGCGGCGATGCAGTTCGCTACGAGGAAGAATCTGAGAACAAGTGTTCATTCCAAGGTTAACTCAAGCTTGGTTTGAGAACAGAGATAATGAAAGAGTGAGAGAGAGAGATGATTACTTGAAGGAAGGAGTTTGGGTGAAGTCAGCCTTGAGGGTGAGGTTGAAGTAAGTGGTGGTCTCGCGGCTGGTGGCCATGACGACGGCGGCGGTGATGACGGCGGCCATGGCGATGAGCCTGAGCAAGATAGTGCAGGCTCTGTAAATCTTCACCATGCTGTATTGTGGTAATTGAAATGAGAAAGTTATGAGTTGGGAGTGGTAATCAGAGGTGGAATAAATAGGAGGGGATTTGGAAGGGGTAGTTTAACCAGAGGTTTACATGGAGGATTTTGAGGGTGGTGGGCTCAGATTGGTGACCTATACTTTGCAATTTTAAATTTTAAATTTTTTTTATAAAATTTAGGTTTGATGATGTCATGGAGGAGAAGTTTTCAGCTACTTGATTAAATTGTTTGTAAGAGTTTGATGCTTCGAGTGGGATTTAGAAGTTTAATTTTAATTATTTTTTTTATTATTTTATGTTTTATGGAGTGGAGTTGGTTGAGGTTAGCCATCTTTTGTACTAGGAGGTGAGCTAGATGGAGACAACTGAAATTAAATTAAGTGGATTGGGTTCTAGACGATGCTGAACCGTGTTACAATTGATTAATTTCGGTTCTCTGATCACGTCGACGTTCAATCAATATGATCTGACAACACGAAAAACATTTAGACCGTGACGAAACCAACATCAATCCTCTTGNTTTAAATTAAGTGGATTGGGTTCTAGACGATGCTTGAACCGTGTTACAATTGATTAATTTCGGTTCTCTGATCACGTTGACGTTCAATCAATATGATCTGACAACACGAAAAACATTTAGACCGTGACGAAACCAACATCAATCCTCTTGAAAATAGGTAAATTTACATTCCTAGCATACAATTCTTATGCATTTATATGTCTCACACCAAAATTTTTGTTTTTACAAGCATAGTAATTGGTACTTTAATCCTATGCATGAAAATGTGTATTTAACTTTTACATAGTGACGAGAAAATATTACATGGCATGTGCAGACAATGGTGGATGAGATGGTCATGTCACCATAATTTCACTCAGACATCACGTGTGTCATTCTCTTCCACCTTTACATAGAAAGCATGTAATGTTTTCTCAACAATTTGAGAGTGATGTATGTAAATATGAAATTTTATGTGTGAGATACCTGAATACATAAGAATTGTGTGCGATGCATGTAAATGCCACTCGAAAATAAACACAATTAATGCCAGATTTATACACGACAAAATAACAAAATATCACAGTTTAACATGTTTTCCAAATAAAAAAAAAAGATAATAAAAAGCATCGCACATTATTTATGAGACTCGAACTCAATTTAACATGACCTGAACTTAATTTGACCATTCTTTCTTCAAATCACCCGAGCTAACTCAAACCATCCCAAACTCTAATTTTTTTTGCAATAAGTGAACTCTAGTTTTTATTTTGGTCCCACTTCCAACACCTTGTTCATTCATGGTTAAGAATAATGATTTAAATGATTTCTTATAAAGTTATGGTAGACCATGTTGTTGGACCATACTGTTATGTTACATTTTTCAGAAAGATAAATTGATACTGGCTTCCAAAGTTTGTTATAATTAAGCCCTTTAGAAAATATATTTCGATACATTTTTAACTATAATATGACNGTTCTTTCTTCAAATCACCCGAGCTAACTCAAACCAACCCAAACTCTAATTTTTTTCGCAATAAGTGAACTCTAGTTTTTATTTTGGTCCCACTTCCAACACCTTGTTCATTCATGGTTAAGAATAATGATTTAAATGATTTCTTATAAAGTTATGGTAGACCATGTTGTTGGACCATACTGTTATGTTACATTTTTCAGAAAGATAAATTGATAGTGGCTTCCAAAGTTTGTTATAATTAAGCCCTTTAGAAAATATATTTCGATACATTTTTAACCATAATATGACTACTAAATGATGACATGATAATTCAATACGTGCAACTTCCTTTCATTCAACAACTGATTGCTACTTTTGGGGATAAAAATGTAAAAAAAAACAACCGACTACCACTTCTGACATGACTCTTTGAACACTTTTTGTTTCAGTTCACACTCAAAACACTTATTATGGCTATTACATTGCTTGCATTTTCAAAACATCAGAAATTCGGGGCATTTACATGCACACCACCCAATTTTTATGTATTTACATATCTGAAGTTTGTATTCTAGTTTTTTACATTTAAATCACCCAAATTTTTATTATTACGTATTCCAGTATTTTAACTTTTAAAAATTAAAACATAGGTGTTGGATATATAGGTAAAAAGAAGGGAATTAGGGGTATGTATATAAATTTTCTAGATATTAATATTAACATTCTAAGTCATTTTGAATGAAAGAAAAAGATCATTTACAGACATACCTCTCAATAGGAGTGTAAACGAGCCGAACATATATTTCGAGCTCAAAAAGTGTGTGCATGTTTGGCTCTTTTGTTTAGCGAGCTGAACACGAGCTTTTCACGGACAAGTAGTCATTTTGATAATCCTAATCACACAACCATAAGGTGTTAAGGGTCGAGACAAGATTTAAAATTTATTATNGGTGCAAACGAGCCAAACATATATTTCGAGCTCAAAAAGTGTGTGCATGTTTGGCTCGTTTGTTTAGCGAGCTGAACACGAGCTTTTCACGGACAAATAGTCATTTTGATAATCCTAATCACACAACCATAAGGTGTTAAGGGTCGAGACAAGATTTAAAATTTATTATTTATATTAAAACATCACTTGAATCTAATTTAATATTTTTTATTCTATTTTCTTAATTAATACTTTTAATTGATTAGAAATCTTTGTATCCTTGCAGTCAATAATTTTTTTTTAAAAAATGCTACTCTTCAATATATATATTTATTTATATATATAATTGATGAGCAGTATTTCGAGCCAAACACGAACGAACAATTCTTTGTTCGTGTTCGGCTTGTTAAATTAGCAAACGAGCCGAACACGAGTTATTCGTGAACAACGAGCCGTTTTGACAGCCCTACCTCTCAATTCCTATGTATTTATAACAATAACCCCTAAATTTTAATTTTAAGATTTATAGCACCCAAATTATTATTAATTTTTTTTTTTAAATTTCTATTTTTTTCACCCAAATTATATTTATCACATAAAACTATCGCTATTTCAACTACATATTTTCATGAATAGCTAAGCTGCTATGTATGTAAGAAATTAAAGTTTGAGTGTTAGATATGTAAATACATAAAAAAATTAATTGATATGTACGTAAATATTCCCAAAATAAAATTCTTGAACATCATTTTTCTTAAATGTTTAAAAGAGTAGCTGTGAGAAAATTTTAATTGCATTAAAAACTAAGTGTTTGTTTTAGTAGTAGCTTTCCAAAAGCACTTTTATTCTTCAGACTTTTTTGCCGGATTGATTAAATCAATTGTATACAACTAATATCTATGTAGAATTTATGCCATTTGAAAAAAAAAAATGTTATCAAGCACAACTTAAATATAGTTTTCATATCACAAAGCAAGCATATAGTTGAATTTAGAACATCAAAATTAACTATGCGGTAAGTGTGACAATATTTTTATCAAATTTATCGTAAAAACAACCGTCACAATGAGACAAACTAATCAATTTTAGTCATCTTACGTGTTGGTCAATTCAGTGGTAGAGTCATATATTAACGTTCTAATGTTATAAGGAGATCCAACACACACAGATAAAAGAAAAAACTAACAGATAGATAGAACAACATAAAGTTTTACGTGGAAAATCTGAAAGAGGAAAAGCAATGGACCCTTATCATTTTTTATTAGCCTCAAATCTCATATCAGTGGATACACACGATTGGCAGCGAAGAACTGAGTTAGGTCTGGTCAAACTGCAAGNCCTTCACTTTTTTGCCGGAATGATTAAATCAATTGTATACAACTAATATCTATGTAGAATTTATGCCATTTGAAAAAAAAAAATGTTATCAAGCACAACTTAAATATAGTTTTCATATCACAAAGCAAGCATATAGTTGAATTTAGAACATCAAAATTAACTATGCGGTAAGTGTGACAATATTTTTATCAAATTTATAGTAAAAACAACCGTCACAATGAGACAAACTAATCAATTTTAGTCATCTTACGTGTTGGTCAATTCAGTGGTAGAGTGATATATTAACGTTCTAATGTTATAAGGAGATCCAACACACACAGATAAAAGAAAAAACTAACTGATAGATAGAACAACATGAAGTTTTACATGGAAAATTTGAAAGAGGAAAAGCAATGGACCCTTATCATTTTTTATTAACCTCAAATCTCATATCAGTGGATACACACGATTGGCAGCGAAGAACTGAGTTAGGTCTGGTCAAACTGCAAGAGTCAAATGATATTCTAACAGTCAACTATAGGGGGAAAAAAACAATTTATCTTTCAATATTAATTTATTTTTTTTCATTATTATAATAATTATTGTATAAGTAGTTTATTACTAAAAAGTACGCGCGTGAGTGTGAATTATGGTTTTCTTTGTGCATGGCAATTACTTACAGCCCTTCATCTGTCTTTGTGGTCAAAGTTTTGATCCTGCATGTGTTTCAGTGGAAAAAATATTACGTCCGAGCGGCTATGTGAATCGGATCACGCCACTCGCACAGTAGTGGTACGTTTAAAGCCGTTGTCCAAACATCCGGACGACACACACCTAGACAGAGATATTATCAAACTCGATCATCTTTGGTGAGGCTAAAAGTATCGTCCATTTTTTTTTTATATGAAAAATGAATGAATTTTTACTTGCTAAACTATGATCCATCCTTCCACACACCATCAAANGTAGTGGTACGTTTAAAGCCGTTGTCCAAACATCCGGACGACACACACCTAGACAGAGATATTATCAAACTCGATCATCTTTGGTGAGGCTAAAAGTATCGTCCATTTTTTNACAGTTTGGTACGTTTCAAGCCGTCGTCCAAACATCCGGATGACACACACCTAGACAGAGATATTATCAAACTCGATCATCTTTGGTGAGGCTAAAAGTATCGTCCATTTTTTTTTTATATGAAAAATGAATGAATTTTTACTTGCTAAACTATGATCCATCCTTCCACACACCATCAAAATCTTCCCCGCAAAAGAATTTAATTTCAAATAATCATTAATGCATTGACTACAAAGTCAAGATTACCTCTCAAATTTATTATTATTATTATTTTTACTGCAACAAAAAGATTCTCTGAAGTGGGGATAACATAGAGTTAATTAAAGGCTTGTTGGGCAGGATTTGGCAAGAGTAGCCTTATGAACATGAGAGTGGTTGAGAAAGACAAACAGAGAATGAGAGAGAGAGAGAGAGATGATGTCAAGGTGGTGAGAGAACACATGCTAAAGCAGGATAACCCACCAACCATAATACAGAAGTAAAACAAANAAGAGAGAGAGAGAGAGAGAGAGAGAGAGAGAGAGACGATGTCAAGGTGGTGAGAGAACACATGCTAAAGCAGGATAACCCACCAACCATAATACAGAAGTAAAACAAAGAGCAAACCTCCTAAACAAACAAATCAAAATGAGAGAAGTGCAGCCAAAGCATACTAAAAGCCTTAATCTTTCAATGAACTTCTGGCTTCCAGGCATGCGGTGCCATTTCAATGATTCTGATCCCAAGTTCTCTCCCAGAAGCTCCAGCTGCATAACCGTGCTTTGAAATATTAAAAAATTTCTTAGTATCCCCAATTATACTAGAGTTTGGATCCAAACACTTGTGTACATAGTTGCAATAATTTAATAGATAGTTAATTAATATAAATTGCTCTTAATGATAATTAATTCACTTTCTTTACCATTTACAAACAACTTAACTAGACTAATGTGATGTCACTAGTAGATTGCATGAACTACAAGTGTGTTAACCAATATATTTGAGTATAATAAATTATACTACTGCAATATATGCAGCTGGTTGAATAGTTAATTAGTGAGTTAATGATTATATTATTTTATTTTCATTTTACATGTATTTGTTTTATTCACTTTTTATTGCAAAAATTTTTGTCAACCCACTAATGCCTCTAATGTCTTATTCTCATCCATGTTGGTCAGGCTACTTAAGCAAAAAAATATTATATGTCTCAATAAAATTTTTTGCATACGTTATCCGGATGCAGGGCTGTGTCCGGAACGACCGAGTTTCTCCTATCNCCTAATGTCTTATTCTCATCCATGTTGGTCAGGCTACTTAAGCAAAAAAATATTATACGTCTCAATAAAATTTTTTGCATACGTTATCCGGATGCAGGGCTGTGTCCGGAACGACCGAGTTTCTCCTATCGCGGCAGAGAGAAAAATAAAACACCGCGATTAAGTGTATCGCGCCCGTTGTCCGGACCCAACACCATCCAGACAACATACTCAAAAATCGCTCAATAATAACCTTCCAGAGAAATTTATTGAGGACAATTGGAAACCTTCTCTAAGCCAAAATTACGTGATGAAAGCTTTTTGATAATGTTAATAAGTAAAGAATTGCATAGGAAGTTTTTAATTAAAAAACTAGCCGGCCATAGAGTTCCTCATATTTTTCAATATCGGATTTATAATTGCATTTCAAATGGGAACTATTCTATTGTCCTAAACATGTCAGCTTTTAATATAAAGATTCATAAACCAAAAATTATCTCATCATTTAGATTATATCATATATGTTCCGCCGTGAACTTTTAGATCAAAACCTAATAAAATTCAGATGACAAACCCTACCACAATTGATACTTAGAATGGGCTATCTTGTTTGTCGTTAGAACATGTGGACGATGACAGCGGCGTGGTCCGATCTACGCCTTACACCGAATGTCCAATTTACCGAATGTAATATTTTCTTCTTATCTTGGGCCTTTTTTCAGATTCATGATGATTACTTTTAAACATGCATATATGAATAGGGGGGAAAAAATNGACATGTGGACGATGACAGCGGTGTGGTCCGATCTACGCCTTACACCGAATGTCCAATTTGCCGAATGTAATATTTTCTTGTTATCTTGGGCCTTTTTTCAGATTCATGATGATTACTTTTAAACATGCATATATGAATAGGGGGGAAAAAATCTCTATTAATTGAATGGTGAAGTTGGCATAACCGTCATAATCTTGTTTGGTAGTCTGCATGGAGCCCATACTAAATACATTTAATAAGACAAATAAAATTTAGTCACAGGCATTCGATACAAGCAGCTCTACAAAACAAAAATTATTCCAACCGAAGCGAAACTTATTCAAAGAATGCTGCTAGGAGGAATAAATTAATGGTATATTGTAAAAATGATGTAAACACTGAAAGTAGTTGATGTAAAATGACAGATACATTTAACAGTACCCGGACATAACAAAAAACGTTGTGTTCTTCTTGCCAGGCGTGGTATTTGGTAAATCCATTTCCCTGCTTACAAGCTATCTTCAACCACTTCTCGGTAGGGCTGAGAATTTAGTTTGAAGATTATCAATCGCTCGAAAATTGATGCAAATTTTGGCTAAGATCAAAGTAAACAAGCCAAGCTAAGAGCTGAAATTAAGGATAAATTTTTTTTGAGTCACAAACATATCAGCTTGAACTGGTTTGAGATCGGCTCGAAAAAAAAAAAAAGAGAAATTGTGTACGCATATTTCTTTATTTAATAATGTTAAATAATGATTTTGTGCATTTTTGTAATTTATTTGTGTTCGGTCATTTTAAGTTGGCTCAATCAAAATGGCAAACTCATTTTGATTTTCGAGCAGGAACTCATCCAAAGAGCTCAATTTGAGCTAGCTAGTGTTGACTACAAGTCAATTTGAGCTGGCTTAAAGTCATATACAACGAACCACAAATTAATTTCGAGCCGCATTCAAAAGCATTCGAACTGATTTTGAACAAATCCAACACAACATGAAATCGGATCATTCACAGCCCTACTTACAGGTAGCAAAAAAATAGAGCTTTTATTCATAATTAATTACCATTTTATGTTTAAATTCATTCAGAATTCTACTAAAGTTTCCCTACAAATGTCATCTTAAGAGTCAAGAAATCTTTGGAGCAGTTAGCACGGTTCTGCATAATACATTTTCATAACTAAACAAGAAAGCAAACCATATTCCATTTTACAAGTCTTAGTTGCTTAAACGCAAAGAAATAATTCATAAATCAGCTTAAAATTCAGTTGTAGTTAGCTTAACTCCTTTCACCAATTTTTGGAGGTTATGGTAGCAGAAATAATTGAACTAGAATCATATATTAACTTCATCTCTGCAATCATTGTCTAAAGAACAAAACTTTCAGCAGGATACGGTTATTCTTCAAGCCCCTAAAAAAGTGTACACTCTGCTTTGTTTA
Source organism: Phalaenopsis hybrid cultivar (assembly GCA_002079205.1). Classification (NCBI taxonomy): domain Eukaryota; kingdom Viridiplantae; phylum Streptophyta; class Magnoliopsida; order Asparagales; family Orchidaceae; genus Phalaenopsis; species Phalaenopsis hybrid cultivar. The sequence continues at coordinate 215,515 of JXCR01141044.1, forward strand.
TCTTAAAAGTAAACGCAATAATGAAATAGACACCTTTTTCATTACAGTTTCTTCTCATAAATACTTGAAATATATAAGTTTTATCCGAACGTTTCCTATAAATGCAAATCACCCAAGATGGTACTAATTTCTCAAGTGAAGATAAGGGGAAGCAATACAATGTGTGCCAACAGCTTGATTTTGTATATCTGAACATGCCAGCAATTGGTTTGATTGAGCTCAATCCATTTTGAGGTGAGGAAGGTTAAGATGTGCTCATCAACTAACACGATGAACTCGTTCAAGACTGAAGTGCAAATTTCGAAGAATATGATGCTCTTAACAAAGGCCAAGGTGCACTCATTAAAGATCAACATGCACTCATCAAAGACCAGGTGTACTCATTAAAGAGCAATATGCGCTCATCAACAAAGTGCACTCAATTAGAATTTAGAACTAGGGGTGTAAGTGAGTCAAACCACCTCGTGAGCTAGCTCGAGCTTGGCTCAATAAGTGGCTCATGAACTGAGCTCGATGAGCTAACAAGCCAAGCTCCAGCTAGCCCCGACTCAATTCGTTAGCTCGTGAGCTGACTCATTTTAAAAAAATATTAATATAAAATACACTCAAAGTATATTAAATTTGAAGAGCTTGTTTTTAAAGTAATAAACATATTTAAAAAAGAAGAATACCTAGTATTTTATATTGAGTAATTTTTTATTATTTCTNACTAGCCCCGACTCAATTCGTTAGCTCGTGAGCTGACTCATTTTAAAAAATATTAATATAAAATACACTCAAAGTATATTAAATTTGAAGAGCTTGTCTTTAAAGTAATAAACATATTTAAAAAAGAAGAATACCTAGTATTTTATATTGAGTAATTTTTTATTATTTCTCTCCTAATTGATCATTCTATTAATCATTTTATTATATTATTTTCTCTCTTTTATAATAAACAAGCCGACTCTGAGTCGGCTTAAACTAGTTAACTTAAGCTCAAACACGAGCTCGAACTAGATAAAATTAATCAAGCTCAAGCCCAAGCTTAAGCCGAGGGTGGCTCGAGCTTGATTCGACTCGACTAGTTTACACCCCTATTCAGAACCATAATAGGCTTGTTTGGATCAATTGCCCAAACAAGAAACTATCCACTTCACATTAAAGAGGTCACTNAACTCTGAGTCGGCTTAAACTAGTCAACTTAAGTTCAAACATGAGCTCGAACTAGATAAAATTAATCAAGCTCAAGCTCAAGCTCAAGCCGAGGGTGGCTCGAGCTTGATTCGACTCGACTAGTTTACACCCCTATTTAGAACCATAATAGGCTTGTTTGGATCAATTGCCCAAACAAGAAACTATCCACTTCACATTAAAGAGGTCACTCGCCTTATCAACAGGAGCTACGCATCCATACATGTTCCAAATCTACGACTTTATAAGAAAAGTCAATTTTTTTCTCCTGAAGACTTGTTATATCATATACTCAGTCAAAAAATGCTCTCAATTTACTCACTTGTGGAGCTTTCCACATGTACTCGATGATATTTGGCAAGCACATTCCTCACATTGAATTTATCTGAAGGATAGGTTAACTCATCTAAAATTTGAAATCATTAAAGGGATAGTTCAACTCATTCAAAAGTGAACTCATTGAAGGCAAATTTTAACTCATCCAAAAATTAAAGCTANGGGATAGGTTAACTCATCTAAAATTTGAAATCATTAAAGGGATAGTTCAACTCATTCAAAAGTTAACTCATTGAAGGCAAATTTTAACTCATCCAAAAATTAAAGCTAATGTTAATTGTCTTTGTGACGCCCGTTTTTGTGTGGTGTACACATTAGACTCAAATCTGACGGCAATAGGGATTCGTGTGAGATTTTTTTTCCCTATTAACGTCAAAATTGTGAGACTCTAATTTGTGCCTTTCCTGTAGTGGAATGCGCATCCATGTATATGTGATTGTATTCTCATAATTTTTTTTTATTCATTAATTTTTTATGAGGACTAAGTATGATTTAATTTTTCTCTAGAGCACATAACAAAAGGATCATTTCAAACGATGACTAGCAGCAAAAATCTTAGACTTCNTTGTGGTGTACACATTAGACTCAAATCTGACGGTAATAGGGATTCGTGTGACATTTTTTTTCCCTATTAACGTCAAAATTGTGAGACTCTAATTAAAGCCTTTCCTGTAGTGGAATGCGCATCCATGTATATGTGATTGTATTCTCATAAATTTTTTTATTCATTAATTTTTTATGAGGACTAAGCATGACTTAATTTTTCTCTAGAGCACATAACAAAAGGATCATTTCAAACGATGACTAGCAGCAAAAATCTTAGACTTCCGCATCTCTCCCTATCATTTTTTCTTTCCTTTTTAAATCTTCCCTTTGTTTTTTATTTTGTGAAATCTTAAAAGTCTTCCTAATAAGATCTTGCCACAAGCATATATAATGCTGAATCCAACAGAAACCATACCGTTGAAGTATTCCAAGTTCGCCGTTGATTATTCGTGTTTCCACGTTCTTCTCTCCAGGACTCGGATATCGTCAATGACTTGTTCGCAATGATGTGGACGGAAGGCAAGTTTAGGGATTACCTTACCCTGGTTAATCCATTGGGATCAGCGTTAACTTTCTTTGTCGTCGATGCGGCAATCGGAGGAACCCTAGAGATAAATCGCGACGTGCCATTGGAAGATGAATTGCGGAGAAGTGCGGCTAAAGTACGGTTAATTTTTGGGAGTTAATGCGTTATATTGTTACTGCTTTTTTAATTTTATTTTTGAGGGGCATTTACATGTAAGCCTCCCTACTTCTAAGTATTTACAAAACAAACGCATACTTTAATTTTTACATTTATATTGTTCAATTCTTTTATATTAGATACAAAAATATAATCATTTCAACTTTTAAAAAGTGAAATATAAGAACGTATATAAGAAAGTGTGTTAGAAGTTTCGTGACGTTGGATTAATAATTTAGTGTCTTAGCATTTAATGAAGATCCAACACAAGCTCAAGTTTTTAAAGTGACATATAAAGATACAAGAAATTCTTACATGAAAACTCTAGAAAGGGAAAGAAATATTGGGGGCCTAGCCTAGTTGAAATAATCCATTTTGTAATTGTGAGTAGACAAGTCAACTATTCACATATTAGGGAATATGAAATTACAAAGTTAATATACAATGATATTTCAACAATAATATTATAAAAGGTCGTGAAAGTCATAGTCGATTACTATATAAGTAGTTGTTCACTGTGAATATTGTAAAAGATGGTTGTAGCACAAGCTTGTCTTACAGATTATAGTTAAAAGTCATGGTAGTAGTTGATTATGTGGGTAGTAAATGGTTGGATTAGGAGTGTTGGTTGGTCGCAGAGGACATACTAGGGAGCAGTAGAAGTTGTGAGTCATGTTGATTGTAATTGATCACATAAACCATAGTAGTAGTTTTTGATAATGTTTGTAGGTCATAGTGGTCAGAGTTGAGGGTGGCATGAGTTATGGGCTATGTAGGTAATAGTCGGTCACGTAAGCCATTGTAGTGAGCCGCAATAACATCTACATGCCACATAAGCTAAAGTTGGGAGCTGCATGGACTATAATAACGTTCACATGTCACAAATGTCGTAGTTGAGAGTTGCATGAGTTGTAATAACGTTTGTAGGCTGCAAAGACTGAAGTTAGGAACTTTATGAGTAGTGGATAACGTCTCTAGGACACATAGCCCAGAGTTGAGAGTTGCATGAGTCGTGATAAAGTCTGTAAGCTATAGAGGCTAGATTTGGGAGCTACATGAGTTGAGATGATATTCATAGGTCGTAAAGGTCGAAGTTGGGAGATGTAAGAGATGTGAACCATGTATGTGGCAGTTGGTCCGTAGGTCATATTAGTGAGTTGCAAGGAGAGAGCATCAAAAGTCAAAAGAAAGTCGTTGTATCCTAAGTAAGGCAGTTGTAAACAATTATAATGGGGTGTGTTGTTATGCTATATTCGAGAGTCGTCATTGCATCTTATGCGAGGAGCTTAATCACACAGTATTTGAGGTACGTTATTACATGTTTTTTGGGGTGCACCGCTACACCATTTTCGAAGTTCATTGCTAAAATATATGCGTGGTGCGCATTACACCATCATTGATGAGTTATTACACCACCTTCAAGATGTGTTATTACACCGTCTTCGAGGTGTCTTGTTATGTAAGATACTTCGTTACTCTGCAAGGCTGATTGTTACTTTGCACTGTGCTTCCTTACTCAACATCATACACTGGGATTCAACAAGGCGCCTCGTGATTCCACAATGGGCTTCATTATGATGAGAAAGGGTCGGCTGACGGTGGTCGACAGTTGCAAGAGTGGGTGACGTTCCCTGGATCTTTAGTACTATGTTGCACTGGACCTCAACTTATTCTCCTCTATGTCTCAGGCTTCCACTGATTCAAGGTATGGTCATTTCTCCCCTTTTATCAAGACGATATGGCTCCATTTATAGAGTTCAGGAGAGGCATCCCAAAAAAATAAGAAAAGAATATAGATTACTCCATCGAATGCCTTAGAGAGATCTCAATGATCAGATGACGTTATGTAGATATTTCAGTGCCTAAATAATGATAGAATTGAGTGATCTTGGGCTCGTTGGATTCATCTCATCGATATGCTTGATTCAACTACAATCATGTCAGATTGGAATCAATTTGAATTTCCAATTTAGTAGCTGAAGCTTCCAAAAATAGCAGACTTGATTTGATGAATTGGATCAATTTTGTTGTCATTGTGCTTGTCTCATTGAGCCGACTAATTTGACTATAAGAGTGTGTTTGGGGTGGTTGTTGCTTTTCCAAAAAGCAGGTGTAAAGCTGCTTCCTAGAGAAGCAATTTCACAGAAATTGTCAGAAAATTGTTGATGGAGAAGCATGAGTTTGTCTAGGAGATTTGATGTGCTGACATGAGAACCAAGATATTTGTAATATCAAAAAACCAATTTCTCATGAATGTCTTCTTAAAATAACTAACGCTGCTCCTAAATTAACTCTATACTATCCTAGGCAAATAACCAACACTGCACATAAATATCGGAAAGCAATCAAATCAATAAAGCCACGAATCACTCAAATATCTCAAACAACCAAACGGTAAAACGAGAAACCAACAACTAAAAAGATAACATACTCAAACCACAAGAAAATACGAGAGACGAGGCATTATGCATACAGGAAAGAGAGGCTGCGACAATTGAACAAGAGGATCAATTTTGCCTTAAAACCACAGCGACAAAGAAAGATGCGAGAGTGGAATAGAAGGCTGAGCGAGGGTAATATCGGGGACATGGGGTAGAATAATGCCATTTCCATGGGAGTAGTGAAGGGATTTTGTAATCAAAACGGAGCATTTACTGCAGAACGCATCGGCTTCCCCACGTTCCCATTTTCTCTTCTCCGCTGGCAAGCGGCAGTGAAACGGAGCGCTAAAGCTGACTGCCAAATACATCAAAAGGCATTTTGAAAATGAAAAACCATGAAACCGGTGCCTCAAATGGGCTATAAGTTTACTGAAATCGGAGTTTTGTATGATTTTTAGTGTGAGTTTGAAAATTTTTTTGCTAAAAAATTATCTTGAGATTCGTGCCAAGCCTCGAGATCCATAATAGATGATGAAAAGTTGTTGATGGTGAATCATATACATTTTCATCATCGGTAAGGTGACATATACATGTAAAAATTAATATTTAAATGTCAGATATGTAAATGCATAGAAATTGAACGGTATGCATGTAAGATTTTGTTCATAAGAAATATAAGAAAATATAATAACTTGTCCATTTAGTATATGAGATTATTTTAAAAATTAGTATTAAAAAATAGGAAAATTTACACATATACCCACAATTCTTACATATTTACATATATAATACCCAAAGTTTGATATTTACACTTATAACACTTCGGTGCGATTAAACTATGCCTGCAAAAGTGTATTTTACATGTAGAAATTAGTAGTGATGGTATTTTTATATGATGTTAAAGATTTGAGTGTTATGAATGCAAATTAGAAAGATTAGGTGTCAGATATGTAAATACATGAGAATTATGAGGTATGCATGCAAATGCCTCTTAAAAAAATATTATTATTCATATGATATATTAAATTAAATTGTTATAATTAAAGCACTTTTCATAAATAATTAGTTTAATTTATTTGAAAGTTTATCATTGTTGAATATAGATTAATACTTAGTCATATTTTATTTCAATATAATAATTAAATGATTTTGTTTTTAATATTATTTTAACTTTTTTAATATTTAGTAGAGAGACATATTTTTTTAAAATTTTTTGAATATTTAAATTACAATATACTAAATATTTAGCTAGATATTAAAAAAAAAAATTGGACATTACACTCAGAACACCCAAAACATTGTTATTTACAAATCGAACACCATTTTTCANTAATATAATAATTAAATGATTTTATTTTTAAATTTTATTTTAACTTTTTTAATATTTAGTAGGGAGATATATTTTTAAAATTTTTTTGAATATTTAAATTACAATATACTAAATATTTAGCTAGGTATTAAAAAAAAAAAAATTGGACATTACACTCAGAACACCCAAAACATTGTTATTTACAAATCGAACACCATTTTTCATCCATTTTTCAAATTCCCACTTAAATATCAAATGAATTGTTCAACATATCACATGAATTCTTGATTTATAAATAGCAATATTTATGCTGCTGTGTGTGTAATTATTCCATATCCACCATAAGGTAGTTCTTTTAGGTCATGACAGGCCACAATCTAAGAGGTGCTATATCAGGTCAACTTCATTCGAGTGCTTGGCCCTCATTCAAATACTGTAGCAGTGGCTGCTAGATGCCATATATTTTTTTAATATGCCATCATATAACCTTGGCATGTTAGTGGCGGGGTCACTGTAAGTCCCCTCAAGTTAAGGATTTGATCACACCGTGGCGCGGGGGCTCTGGAAGTATAGACACATGACACAAGATCTCATCATGGGGCCTAAATACATCAATATTTGGGCCTCTGCCAAATATCAATTTCCTTTCTAATATATATATATATGGAGCAGCGNTATATATAGCCTTGGCATGTTGGTGGCGGGGCCACTGTAAGTCCCCTCAAGTTAAGGATTTGATCACACCGTGATGCGGGGGCTCTGGAATTATAGACACATGACGCAGGATCTCATCATGGGGCCTAAATACGCATGTGAAATCAATATTTGGGCCTCTGCCAAATATCAATTTCCTTTCTAATATATATATAAATGGAGCAGCGTACCCATGTTAGTAGCATCCGCTTCGGCGGTGTAGGTCCCCTATGGCTCGGGGTTCAAATCCCACACCTGGCGACTGTGGCCTAAAAGGAGTTGGTCCTCAAATGGGTTGGCTCATGGGGTCCTGTCTCACGCTACCTAGTGATGCTGGCGAAACCCAAATAGATTGGTTGGCGGTTCCGCCCGTCAACCAATCTTTTTAGGAAAAAAAAATAATTTAAAGAAATGACCAGAGGCTTTTATACGAGCCTCCAACAACTCCTAATGTGCCTAACAATTCGAGTACCACCCTTCTTAAGGCTCATGTCGCCAGAGCACATAATTGGACCCGACACCCTAAAATGATATGTATAATGTAAGATAGCAAATTTGGCTCTTAAAATAATTTATCGTGATAAAAATTTCTTAAAAGTAGAAAAAAAATAATAGTCAGATAGATGTATGATTGTGAGAGAAGATTCTCCAACAGCAGAAAGCATTCATTGTAGGTTTTGCAACTCAATTCTTTAACATTTTTGTTTAGGGGCTTTTGCACACCTACCACCTAATTCTTACATATTTAACGTTTCAACCTACTCAAATCTCTTATATCACATTAAAATATTATTATTTTAAGTTTTAAATTAGTGAAATATTTTGTATGTGGTGACTTAAACATTAAAATTGAATTTCAGGTGTTAGATATGTAAATACGTAGGAATTGAGTGGTATGTAGGTCTTTCCATCTAAAAAGGTCAGTTGAGCTGCAGAGCTGTTGAGTTGTCAAGTTGTCGAGTTGTCAAGCCATAGAATTACAAAGTTGTCAAAGGCGTCAAGCCGCTGAGCTTCCAAGCTGTCGAGCCCCAACGCTCACCTGCCAAACTGCCAAAGTTTCAAGCTCACTTACTGTCAAACTATTGAGTTGCGAAGTTCACTTATCAAATTGCCAAGTTGTTCTATTCAGCTAAATGGAATGAAATAACATAAAGCTGCAGGACATGACATAAAGCTGGGCATTGCATATATTATAAAACTCTAGGATATGACATATCATTATGTATCTTTATATATTTNCCACTTATCAAATTGCCAAGTTGTTTTATTCAGCTAGATGGAATGAAATAACATAAAGCTGCAGGACATGACATAAAGCTGGACATTATATATATATAAAACTCTAGGATATGACATATCATTATGTATCTTTATATATTTTTATTCTAGACCATGATTAAAAAACACCGAAGAGTAATAAATAAGGTTCAAATGTTTAAACAGAGGCACAAAAAGGGGCAGAAGAATTCTCTCTTCCCATGACAATCCCTCCTCTCCCTCTCTTTTTTTTTCTCACCTCCTCCTGAATGCTAATACACTTTAGAGCATACCTCATGGACATAATTCGACCCGACNGACAATCCCTCCTCTCCCTCTCTTTTTTTTTTCTCACCTCCTCCTGAATGCTAATACACTTTAGAGCATACCTCATGGACATTATTCGACCCGACATCCTAAAATGATTCAACATCCTAAATGATGCCGACATCCTAAAATGATTCAACAACATGTAAATTTTCTTTTCGTTTATTTACTTTGTTGATACAGTAAGATTCTTAAAGACATCTAAGTAGGCATTAATTTGGGCTTATTACCTGCTAATGATTCAACATCTTAAATCATGTCGACACCCTAAAATGATTCAACAAAAAGTTGCATGTTTATTTTTGTGATTGATTGCAGACGGTACATTCACAAAGTTGGCTGCCTGTACGTGCAGTACAAAAGCATGCGGATTCTATATATCTCTTGGTGCTTCAACTATTGAAGCATTTGACCTCTACTTTTAGAATGGTTTCCAAGTTAGCCTACTCTGTCCTCTCCCTCTCCACTCCACTGCCTATCAATGGAGAATATTGAGCTGGATGTATCAATCTGTGCTTTGCATGATGGGGGCTAAGAAAGATTGATGNATGAATATATATATATACATTTAAGTGTCTTTAATTAGTTAATGAGTTAAAAGAAACAAGGTATTGACTCTTAATTTTCAATGATTCCTTCCTCTTCCAATTGAATTCTTACATCCATGTTTGTTAATTTAATTTTTCTTAGCCAAATATTATTGTTTCTGAGAAAATATTTATATCGTGGAAAAAAAACTACTCAAATATCAAAACCATTGAAATTAATTTTAAGAGAATTAAAACTTGTAAATAATCAACTAAAATTTATATTTACACTAGTCATGACCAAATAATAAATTTAAAATTCATTTTCACACCAAAATAATAATAACAATAATAAACTATCCTAACTATTTTAATATTTTAATAATAATAATAATTATTATTATTATTATGGTGTCCATCTTGGGCATTAATATTTCATAAAATCCAAGCCAATTTTTTTTTCACAAGCCTATCATCGGGTTTGACGCAGTCGGATTAAAAATTGAAGTTTGTGCGCCATATATTCGTTTGCATATGTTTACAATGATGTGTATGTTGTTAGCGCTGTAATCGAGCAGAGTATATCATAATTCAAACTTGATTTGGTATAATTATAAGTTGTTCTTGTTTGACTTCAGTTTGTGTCGAGTTTTCATATACTTTTCAAACTTGACTTGTTTAAAGTTTTTAATGTTTGAACTTGATTTGAATTCGATTTGTTTATGATTTGTGAGCGAGTAATTAAATGAACTAATAAACGAGCTAAAAAATTAAAACGCGAGTCTAGATTTTTCTTATAAAAAATTTAATAAATAATTCTACAAATTTGATCACACCTATAAGTTATTGATTATAAACTGTAAAAATGAAAGGTAACTCATTGACCATGATCGTATGGGATGTAATCTCTCATATTTTAGAATGATCATACTTCTAAGTTTATTTATTTTTTCATAGTGATATGTACTTAATTTTTCCTAACTTTTTTTGGACAATTTTATGCCTTTTATATTAATTTGTTGCACACATAATTTATAATGATTGCACCGCACTTTCTCAACACAACTTTTAAATCGGGTAGGAGAGGATAAATGTGGGATATATGAGAGACTAAATATTCGCTAATCCTTGCATACCATGACCTCGTTGTTGCCTTTAATGCTTGCATGCCTTAACATATTTAACCATTAAAGTTATAATTAAATATATTCAAGTTAATTAAATTTTTTTAATCAATATATCATAAATGATATTAATTATCATAGCGCTTAATATTAAATATTTTAAAAAATTATTTGTTGAACAAAAAACCTAATTTTATCATGAATATAAATTAACAAGTTCAATTATGTTCATGTTTAATTCATTTAAACTCTGAGCTTTTAAAAATTATTTACTAATTTGAACAAATATAATCAAGTCTTATTTGAGCCGAGTTCAAGTTGTTCATATCGAGTGCATCGGTTCATTTACAGCCCTATATCTTCCAATTAAATTGGCATTAAAGTTTAGAACTATTGAAATATTTTCATGCATTAAATGCACATTTAACGGCAACCCTTCTATCTCAACAAGACAAACTGCAACCCAAGAACAGTGACTCACTTGTGCATGGCAGCAACATTTTTTTTTTCATTTCCAATTCACATAACAAAAACAGCAGCAAAAGCAGCAACATGTAAAAGTAACTAAAAAGACGTGCTTAGTGAAAATAAGAGTTGTGTTAAGCAAATCAAGTGGCAACATTTAACAAAATTTCATTCATAAATCATTACTTTGCAAAAAAGTATTTAGCACAACATAGCTGATACACTAGAAGGAGGAAGAAAAAACAATGTAGGGCTATTTTCATCTTTCCTACCATGAAAGCACAAAATGACACTACAAACAAGCTGGGAATATTTGTACCAAAAGATTGCAGCAAAGAAAACTTCAGGCTGCAACTTGGCTCCGGAGCAGCATCCACCAAACCAGCTTCACCTTCACCAAAAACTATGATACATAAAGCTTAGCCACTAAAAATCACTTAAAAGCAGAGAATTAATAAGGAAATTTACATATATACCAGACAATTTTTGTGTATTCACACATCTGACACCCAAAGTTTGATATTTAGACCTTGGTGTCATAAACTTATGCATGAAAAGGATGTATTTCACTTTTAAAGAATAGTGCTGGTGGTTTTTTTGACATCATGTTACTGATTTAAGTGGAATGCATGTAAGTATGAATGTTTAGATTTTAGAGATGTAAATACATAAGAATTCTGGGGTATGCATGTAGATGCCGCTAATAAGTAATCTAGCAAGGATATAAACTGTTATGGTATGGCTCATATACCATATAGGGACAGACGTTGTAACGAAGCGGAGCAGAGCGGAGCGAAGCGGAAGAATCTGTCCAAATCGGGAAGTTACGTTATGTGGGTTGGGGGTGTTGGGTCAACGCCCCGCTATACGGTACAGGGGTAATTTGGGAATTACATATTGTACTGTAAGGTTTATTCTAGGATTATAAATAGANTTAATCAAAAAATATTATTGATATAACAATATTTTTAAATATATTCAAGTTAATTAATTTTTTTAATCAATATATCATAAATGATATTAATTATCATATCGCATAATATTAAGTACTTGAAAAGTAATTTGTTGAACAACAATCTAATTTTATCATGAATATAAATCAACAAGTTCAACCATGTTCATATTTAATTCATTTAAACTCCGAGCTCTTAAAAATTATTCAAATTTATTTATTTATTAATTTGAACAAATATAATCTAGTCTTATTTGAATCAAGTTTGAGTTGTTCATCGAGTGCATTGGTTCATTTATAGCCCTATATCTTCCGATTAAATTGGAATTAAAGTATAGAACTATTTAAATATTTTCATGCATTAAATGCATATTTAACGGCAACCCCTCTTATCTCAACAAGACAAACTGCAACCCAAGAACAGTGACTCACTTGTGCATGGCAGCAACATTTTTTTTTTCATTTCCAATTCACAAAACAAAAACAGCAGCAAAAGCAGCAACATGTAAAAGTAACTAAAAAGAGGTGCTTAGTGAAAATAAGAGTTGTGCTAAGCAAATCAAGTGGCAACATTTAACAAAATTTCATTCATAAATCATTACGCTGCAAAAAGTATTTAACACAACATAGCTGATACACTGGAAGGAGAAAGAAAAAACAATGCAGGGCTATTTTCATCTTTCCTACCATGAAAGCACAAAATTACACTACAAACAAGCTGGGAATATTTGTACCAAAAGATTGCAGCAAAGAAAACTTCAGGCTGCAACTTGGCTCCGGAGCAGAATCCACAAAACCAGCTTCACCTTCACCAAAAACTATGATGGATAAAGCTTAGCTACCACTAAGAATCACTTAAAAGCAGAATTAATAAGGAAATTTACAAATATACCAGACAACTTTTGTGTATTCACATATCTAACACCCGAAGTTTGATATTTATACTTCAAATACCATGGTGTCATAAACTTATGCATGAAAAAGACGTATTTCACTTTCAAAAGGATAGTGATGGTGGTATTTTTGACATCATGTTATGAATGTTTAGATTTTAGATATGTAAATACATAAGAATACTGGGAAATGCATGTAAATGCCCCTAATAAGTAAACTGGTAAGGATATAAACAATCTTAAGACGGCATTCACTGATTAAAAGTACTATAAAGTTATAGAGCAGCTTTGCTTACACGGGGACAAGCAGCCTCTCAGTGAGGAATCTCTTGGTTAACTTTGAGTTTTGCTAGAGATGCCAGAACAACATTAAGAGGATCTCCAATCCTATCCTTTTTATCCTTCAAGAAATAAAAAATATATAGGTTGTTGAATTAAAAACGAGCATAAATTTTTTATTATGTAAGTAAAATGAATTTTGCAAGATAACACCTGTTGAATTTGGCACAAATTTTCATGCTCATGAAATAGTAATGATAAAATTATTTAAACAATACACATCAGTTCCTGNGTAAGTAAAATGAATTTTGCAAGATAACACCTGTTAAATTTGGCACAAATTTTCATGCTCATGAAATAGTAATGATAAAATTATTTAAACAATACACATCAGTTCCTGATTTATTTTCTGTTAGAAAGAGCATTTCAGGATTTAATATATACAGATATGCATGGATGATGTTAAAATCACTAAAAACTAGCGGGGCTGTTTACCTAAAATATGAAGTCATGTTTGCGTTTTAGATGACTATGGGACTTGGAAATTTGCATCAACATTAATTAGTGAAATATATGAAAAGCTATAGCATTAAGCAAGAAATTGTGCAAAAATTAAAAAAAAAAAATTACTTCCATTTATTGAAAGAACAGTATGCATCAAAGCAAACAACATGTAATAATAAACATTTTGAAAAAAATTCAACTAAAACAAAAAACGAAGCTTTGTNTGGAAATTTGCATCACATTAATTAGTGATATATATGAAAAGCTATAGCATTAAGCAAGAAATTGGGCAAAAATTAAAAAAAAAAAATTACTTCCATTTATTGAAAGAACAGTATACATCAAAGCAAACAACATGTAATAATAAACATTTTGAAAAAAATTCAACTAAAACAAAAAACGAAGCTTTGTTGGTAATGACACTATGCACGTGTCCTTCGACCAAAAACTCCACCGCTCATGGGTAGTTAAGAACTAAGGGGGGAGTACATCTCCTTCCATTCGAACACATTGCGAGAGAGTGCGAGAGAGATAAGGGGTATGTGAGAGAGCGAGAGAGTGAGGTAGAGGAAGAATAAGAAAAGGAGAAGGAAGAAGAAGAAGCGACAATAGAGGGAGGAGGAGGAGGAGGTTAGCTGTACTTGAGCCAAAGAGATAGGAGGAGGGAGCTCCTGAGGCATTTGTCCGCACGTAGAAGGCTCGAGCGGCCTTACACGAGCGAAGAAGAGAGAGAGAGAGGCATTCGTGCTATAACCGAGCTGCAAAAGAGGAAGGAGAGCTCGTGCCGCATGTTAAAATCTCAATCAAGAGCTGGAAGAGAAAGGAGGGGACAGGTTCTCCATGTCGTGCGACTCGCCGAGAAAGGAGAAAGTAGGTTATCCAACTTGTGTGGCTTGTAGAGGAAGGAGGAGGAGAAAGGGGGCTCGATTGGCCGGTTTGAAGCTCAATCGAGAGCTTAGGAAGGAAGAAGGCATTGCAGGATTCATCTACGTGCGAGAGGGGAGCTTTGTTTGCATGAAAGATTTGATCGAACCCTTAATTGGCTTGATTCGGGGCAAGGCAGAAAAATAAAAGGTAAGAATATAATTTAATTAGTGCTATTTTAATTTAAATTATTTAGGTATTAATGTAAGTAATTTAAATTAAGTCATGAAATGAAGATTTTAATGTTGACTCTACAAGTATAGAGGAAAAGGGGAAAAGAAAACTTCAGGTATAAACTCAATTTCAATAATGAATTTTTAATTTCTTATTAAATCTTGTTATAATGAAATTAAGGATCATAAAGTTAAAATTTAGTTAATGTTAAGTTTTAACATAAACCGTAATTTTGATATATATATATATATATCTGTGTGTGTGTAAATAGTTAAAAGAATTTACAATTAATAAGATACAAGATTAACACTGATAAGAAGTTGCTTTCATTTAAACTATTAATACAGGTGTAACCAAGAACGAGAGACCCGACAAAAAGAATAGCAGACGACACGGTTGAGGTGGATAACATGTTTTTATTTTACAATAATTCTATTTATTTATGCATATTTTTACTATTTTTTCAGCTTTTATTTAAAAAAATGCAAAAAATAATGTTTCCTTTCAAATGTTAAATGCAAAATAAAAATAAATAAAATATAATATAATTCATGCATATGAGAGTCACCACTGGATTATACTAATAGGAGGATGTACTGTACCCATGCACGAAATGAAAATGGAAATGAAAAAAGTTGTCTACCTTTATGGAATGTGAAAAAGGCTAAACGTATATTTTTTATTAAATATAAGTTTAAACGATAACGCTCAATTATGGAAAAATGTAATCTAAATAAATGAAAAAAATCAAATTTATTTTATTTATTATTCACTTTACTGCACAGCTTTTACTATTACCGCACTTTTATAAAAATATTTTAAAAATGAGAATTATTAAAATTTAGAAACATTAACTCACTGAGTAGTTTTAACTTAAACTATAATTGCTAATATTATTACCAGAAATCTAGTTGTATATTAGATGGACCACACGTACAGGCGTCATGGAGCGTCAGTTGATATGTATTGTAGTTAAGTTTATTTTCTATTTGAATGTAAATATTTAAATATGAACAATCTATTATAAATATAATTTGTATGAATTTGAATGACTTTTGTGTTTTAGATTTTTTTTGTGTGATGAAATGAAACTGTTAGTTATGTCTCCTTCGTCTGATCGACAATTCCTGCTTTAGTAATTCCAAGTTCACCGGATTAGGTTGTGTCAAGAGTGGTATCAAAGTCCAGTTAAGGGCACTAAGTAATAAAAAAAAAACATTAAGAAAATCATTAATATTTATTATGAAAAGTAAAAAAAAGTAATTAACTTTTTATATTAATAATTATAAATTTTGTTATCTCAGGGCAATTGATTTTGATCCGAGGGATATGAATGAAAATGAAGAGATGTAAGAGGTGCTGATTATCAGGATCGGGTGCCTCCAGCACATACTGATCCTCATCTACTGGTGCCAGTGTCCCTATGAAGGCATTTACTCAGATGATGGTCGCAGTGATGACTTGTTCAAGGTTTTCAGACCTAGGCAAGTGGTTGTGGAATAGCTCAGATGGATAAATATCTGAAGCCATTTTAGGATATGCAACCACCACTATTCTCAGGAGTAGAAGGGTCAGTTGAGGCGGAGAACTAATTATTGAGGGTAGAGAAAATCGTTGAGGGTTTGTCATGTCTTCAGAAGAGGAAAGTCACATTAGCTGTTTTTGCTTTCGAGGGGGGAAACAGAGAGGTGGTGGCAAGTTTGGCGGGCGACCGAGTCGTCAGATACAGTGGGAGGACTTTGTGAAGACTTTTTGTAACTGATTCATTTCTCTTTCAGCCAGAAAGCAAATGAATAATCGGTTCATTAGACTGGTGCAGGGCGACCGACCCTTATGCAGTATGAGGATGAATTTACAATGTTGTCTAGGTATGCCCCTCAGTTGATCCCAAATGTCGAAGAAAAGTGTCATCGATTTCTCTTTGGATTGAAGGAAGTCATTCGGCAGCCTTTAATTCCTTTTAACAATGAGGATTACTCAGTTCTTATGGAGAGGGCGAGAAGATAAAGATTGATTTACAGAAGAGGAAAGACCACCCAGTTTGTCCAATCTGGACAATCTAGTATGAAGAAGCCTCGACCCAACAATGGTGGTACTGGTAGTGACACTGGCAGCAATGGCAACAACAGTATAATTACTTGCGGCAAGTGAGAAAGGGCACATAGAGAAGTGCTTGTCGGGCACCAACACATGTTTTTGGTGTCATCAGTCTGAACATTAGGTGAGGAAGTGTCCTACCTTAGGACAAAGACCCCATGTTGATGTCAGGATTAGTGCTCCACCTACTCAGAGGACTTTCAGTAGATAGAGGGCAGCTAAGTCATCAGGATCAACTCCATCTCCGAGTCAGACCCGTCAGGGTGTGTAACTTATAGCTTATGCATTACTCAGCTGAAAGCAAAAGATTCACCTGACGTCATTACATGTATTTCTTTATTTCAACAGATTTGTGAAATCTTTATTTATATCGCAAGGCTTTTATATTCTGGTTATTATAGGTTTCGTATTTATTCAAACCAATTTGGTCTGAACCTTATTTTATATTGGGCAACACATTCATTTATCTTTGAAGAATTTGTGAACTCTGAAGGATTTGAAGCATTCAAAATGTTTTATGCCTTATCAGTTCTTTTACTTAATGAGTCTCACATGATGGTAGATAGAAGTTGTTGAGTGAATCTGACAATCTACGATAAGAGCTTCACGGCACATTTGGTAGTGCTACCACTCACCGAGTTCAAAGTGATCGTTTCACAGCTATTGATTGTTCTTAAAAGATAGTTAAATTTAGTATTCCTGGAGAAGAAGAATTCAAGTTTGTGGGTGATTGAGGAGTTCTGTCTATGATGATATCCAGTTTAAAGGCATGCAAATTGTAAGCAAAAGGATATCATGGCTTCTTAGCTCAAGTCATTGATATTGCGAGTGAACCAAATGGGTTAGAGGATATACCGTAGTGAAGAAGTATCCAAAAGTCTTCTTAGTTGATTTGTCAGGTTTGCCTTCAAGAAGAGAAATATTTTCCTATCGATTTAATACCAGGTGTAGAGTCAATGGCGAAAGCACCTTATAGAATGACAATCAAGGAACTGCAAGAATTGAAGAGCAAACTACAGGACTTATTGGAGAAACGATTCATCGAGCCAAGCACTTTCCTTTGGGGAGCTCTAGTGCATTTTGTTAAGAAGAAAGATGAGAGCTTAAGGCTATGCAATCAAGAGCAAATAACCTCTGCCAAGGACCGATGATCTTTTTTATCAGTTGGAAGGAGCTAAATTGTTTTCTAGGATTGATCTATGCTCGAGTTATCACCAATGGAGAATTAAAGAAGATGATACCGTAAAGACAGCTTTCAGCACCAAATATGAGCATTATGAATTTGTTGCAATGCCTTTTAGGTTGTCAAATTCACCTGCAATCTTTATGGACCTGATGAACAGAATCTTCAAACCATTTTTGGATAGATTTGTGATAGTCTTCATCGACAACATATTAATCTATTCCAGTGATGAGATTCATCACATAAATCATCTTCGCACTGTTTTGCAGACATTGAAGGAGAATAAATTGTATGCCAAGTTGTCGAAGCGTGATTTCTGGTTGTGAAGCATAACATTTTTGGGGCATATCATTAGCAGTGAAGGTATCACAGTGGACCAGAACAAATTTAAAGCGATAGCCAATTTGCCCAAACCAACCACGGTTATAGAAGTTTGGAGTTTCTTAGGTTTACAGGAGATTTGTTGAAGTGTTCTTGCAGATCGCAATGCCTCTGTCCAGATTGACTCAGAAGACGATGAAATTTGAATGGAAAGATCGTTGTGAGGAAGCTTTCCAGAAGTTGAAGAAGTGCTCGATGACAGCTTTAGTATTGACTATCCCCTCAGGAACAAAAGGTATCCAGACCTATAGTGATGCATCTTTAAGGGGACTTGGGCGTGTTTTTATGCAACATGGAAAGGTAATTGCTTCTACTTCTAGACAGCTGAAGAATCATGAGAAGAATTACATGACATATGATTTGGAGCCTGCGTCAATTGTATTTTCTTTGAAGATATGGAGAAATTATTAGTATGGTGTCAAATATGAAGTATTCACACATCACCAAAATTTGAAGTATATTTTCACATAGAAAAAGCTAAAGTTTGAAGCAAAGGATAGGGTTTAAGCTTATCAAAGATTATAATCTGAATATACAAAATCACTCGGGGAATGTAAAGGCGCGCTAAGTAGGAAGACAAGTGGTAGTGCTAACTGGGTGATTACACAACTAAAAGAGTTGATTAAAGGTATGGAGCATTTACAGTGATTAGTAGTGATGTCAAATGATGAAAGTTTTGCTCTATTGAATTAGCTGTTCATTCAATCAACTTTAAAGGATAGAATATGAGATGCATTGTCACATGATATAGAGTTTCAAAAAATATTCAACCAGGTAAATGCAAGGCAATTGAAGAAATATGAGATCGATAAAGAAAAGCTATTGAAGTATAAGAGTAGAATTTGTATTCCCGACGCAAATGGTTTACGCAAAGAAATCTTGCATGAGGCATATTATTCACGATGCACAATACATCCATGAAGCAATAAGAAGTATCAAGGGCTTAATGGTTTATTTTAGTGGCCTGGGTTGAAACGCAGTGTAGCGCAGTTTATATCAAAGTGTCCTACTTGTCAGATAGTTAAGGCTGAACATCACAAGCCTACTGGATTATTACAATTGTTGCCTATATCAGAGTGGAAAGAGGAGTACAATGCTATGGACTTTATGATGGGGTTACCGAGATCAAGGCAAGGCCGAGATGTTGTATGGGTGATTATTGATCGTCTGACTAATTATGCACATTTATTTCCTATCAGACAGATAGATTCTATGGGCAAGTTGGCCAAAATTTATGTTCATGAAATTGTACGACTGCATGGAGTCCCAAGTCTATTGTTTCAGATCAAGATGGTAGATTACATCCAAACTCTGGAGTAAAGTTTAAGGGCTTTGGACACTCAAGTGACATTCAGTACAGCTTTTCATTCCCAAATAGACGGTCAATCGAAAAGAACAATCCAAATATTGGAGAACTGGTTCGACTTTATGCTCTTGATTTTGATGGAAACTGAGAAATGCACATGCCTCTGATAGAGTTTGTCTACAATAACTGTTTCCAGACCAGTATTGCTACGACTCCTTATGAAGCCCTTTTATGGAAGAAAATGTCGGACACCTCTTTGCTGGGCAGAAACAAGAGAGGAAATTAATTGGTGATGATTTAGTTGATGAAACAACTGAGAAAATTTGGCTGATTCGTGACAGACTGAGAGCATTCCAAGCTAGATAGAGAAAGTATAATGATGCTAAGCATATACCTGTAGAATTTAAAGTGAAGGAATTTATTTTTTTTAAGATCAGCCCGATACAGGGTATTAAGCGGTTTGGGAAGTCTGGAAAGTTGAGTCGACGATACGTTGATCCTTATGAAAATCGTGAAGAGGATTGGGAAAGTGGCATACAGGCTAACACTACCAACAATACATGTATAGGGTACATAATGTGTTTCATATCTTCTTGCTTCGAAAATATATTGTTGATGAGGCTAGCAAACTTGTCACTGATCTTATTAATATTCAACTTTACTTGACATTTGTGGATGTGCCAGAAAGAATCATATATTATAATGTGAAGCAGTTCAGGAGTAGAGAGATTCCTTATGTTCGTGCACTATGGAAGCACGAGACTAAAAAAGAAACTACATGGGAGATGGGAGAACGAATCAGAAATAAGAGAAAAATATCCACACCTTTTCAGTTAAGGTACGAGATATATTCATGTACATTAAATTTCTAGGACAATTTTTATAAGGAGGAAATATTGTAATAATAAAAATTTAAAAAAAAATCAATTTTAAAAAAAGTTGAAAAAAGTTGAAGCTTAGTTGGTAACGACACTGTGCATGTGTTGTTCAAGCGAAAACTCTGCCGCCAATAAGTTAAGAATAAAGGGAAGTTTGTCTCCTTTCTTGAACCCATCGCAAGAGAGTGCGAGAGAGACAGGGGGAGCAAGAGAGTGAGGTAGAGGAAAAAGAAGAAGCCACAATAGAGGGATAAGGAGGAGGTTAACTATAATTGAGCTAAAGAGATAGGAGGGAGCTCGTGCGGCATTTTTCCCTAACCAAGCTGCAAAAAAGGAAGGAGAGCTCGTGCGGCTTATTAGGAGCTCGATCGAGATCTGGAAAAGGAAGGAGGAAGTGGGTTCTCCCTGTCGTGCAACTTGCCGAGAAAGGAGGTGGGTTGTCCAACTTGTGTGGCTTGCAGAGGAATGAGGAGGAGAAAGGGAACTCGAGCGGCCGGTTTAAAGCTCGATCGAGAGCTTAGGGAAGAAGAAGGGATTGTGGGATTCATCTGCGTGCGAGGGGAGAGTTCAGTTTGTCTGAATGGTTCGATTGAACGCTTACTTGGCTTGATTCGGCTTTTAGGGCAAGGCAGAAGAATAAAAAGTAAGAATTTAATTTAATATTTATTTTAAATTATTTAGTTATTAATGTTAAGTAACTTAAATTAAGCCATGAAAAGAAAAATCCTAATGTTGACACTAACAACTTTAAGGTTTCGTCGAAGCTAAGATAGAAAAGAGGAGAAGCCAACTTCAGATATAAACACGACTTCAACAATGAATTATTATTTTCATATTAAGTCATGTTATAATGAAATTAAGGATCCTAAATTTAAAATTTAGTTATAATTAAATTGTTATTATGTTACGTATGCAAAAAAAAAAATGTTAGAAGTTCATAAATCATAATTTGGATATGTCTATAGATATATCTGTGTGTATATATATATATATATATATATATANAAAGATGCTATATGGGAGATGGGAGAAGGAATCAGAAATAAGAGAAAAATATCCACACCTTTTCAATTAAGGAAAGAGATATATTCGTGTAAATTAAATTTCTAGGACAATTTTTATAAAGAGGAAATATTGTAATAATAAAAATTAAAAAAAAATCAATTTAAAAAAAGTTAAAAAAGTTGAAGCTTAGTTGGTAACAACACTNGAAGATGCTATATGGGAGATGGGAGAAGGAATCAGAAATAAGAGAAAAATATCCACATCTTTTCAATTAAGGTAAGAGATATATTCGTGTAAATTAAATTTCTAGGACAATTTTTATAAAGAGGAAATATTATAATAATAAAAATTAAAAAAAAATCAATTTAAAAAAAGTTAAAAAAGTTGAAGCTTAGTTGGTAACAACACTGTGCATGTGTTGTTCAAGCGAAAATTCCGCCGCCAATAAGGAGTTAAGAACAAGGGGAAGTTCGTCTCCTTTCAATTGAACCCATTGCAAGAGAGTGCGAGTGAGACAGGGGGAGCAAGAGAGTGAGGTAGAGAAAGAAGAAGAAGCCACAATAGAGGGATAAGGAGGAGGAGGAGGTTAACTATAATTGAGCTAAAGAGATAGGAGGGAGCTCGTGCGGCATTTTTCCCTAACCAAGCTGCAAAAGAGGAAGGAGAGCTCGTGCGGCTTATTAGAAGCTCGATCGAGAGCTGGAAAAGGAAGGAGGCAGTGGGTTCTCCCTGTCGTGCGACTTGCCGAGAAAGGAGGCAGGTTGTCCAACTTGTGTGGCTTGCAGAGGAATGAGGAGGAGAAAGGGGACTCGAGCGGCCGATTTAAAGCTCGATCGAGAGCTTAGGGAAGAAAAAGGGATTGTGGGATTCATCTGCGTGTGAGGGGAGAGTTCAATTTGTCTGAATGGTTCGATTGAACTCTTACTTGGCTTGATTCGGCTTTTAGGGCAAGACAGAGGAATAAAAGGGTAAGAATTTAATTTAATTAGTGTTATTTTAATTTAAATTACTTAGTTGTTAATGTTAAGTAATTTAAATTAAGTTATGAAAAGAAAATCCTAATGTTGACACTTACAACTTTAAGGTTTTGTCGAAGCAGAGGTAGAAAAGAGGAGAAGCCAAATTCAGATATAAACTCGATCTCAACAATGAATTATTATTTTCTTTTTAAGTCATGCTATAATGAAATTAAGGATCCTAAATTTAAAATTTACTTATAATTAAATTGTTATTATGTTAGGTATGCAAAAAAAAAAGAAAAATGTTAGAAGTTTTAACATAAGTCATAATTTGGATATGTCTATACATANGAACAAAAGGCATCCAGACCTATAGTGATGCATCTTTAAGGGGACTTAGGCGTGTTTTTATGCAACATGGAAATGTAATTGCTTCTACTTCTAGACAACTGAAGAATCATGAGAAGAATTATCTGACATATGATTTGGAGCCTGCGTCACATGTATTTGCTTTGAAGATATGGAGAAATTATTAGTATGGTGTCAGATATGAAGTATTCACATATCACCAAAATTTGAAGTATATTTTCACACAGAAAAAGCTAAGTTTGAAGCAAAGGATATGGCTTAAGCTTATCAAAGATTATAATCTGAATATATAAAATCACTCGGGGAATGTAAAGGCGCGCTAAGTAGGAAGACAAGTGGTAGTACTAACTGGGTAATTACACAACAAAAAGAGCTAATTAAAGGTATGGAGCATTTACAGTGATCAGTAGTGATGTCAAATGATGAAAGTTTTGCTTTGTTGAATTAGATGTTCATTCAACCAACTTTAAAGGATATAATATGAGATGCATTGTCACATGATACAGAGTTTCGGAAAATATTCAACCAGGTAAATGCAAGGCAATTAGAGAAATATAAGATCGATGAAGAAAAGCTATTGAAGTATAAGGCTAGAATTTGTATTCCTGACATAAATGGTTTACGCAAAGAAATCCTGCATGAGGCACATTATTCGCGATGCACAATACATCCATAAAGCAATAAGAAGTATCAAGGGCTTAATGGATTATTCTGGTGGCCTAGGTTGAAACTCAGTGTAGCGGAGTTTATATCAGAGTGTCCTACTTGTCAGATAGTTAAGGCCGAACATCACAAGCCTACTGGATTATTACAACTGTTGCCTATACCAGAGTGGAAAGAGGAGTACAATGCTATGGACTTTGTGATGGGGTTACCGAGATCAAGACAAGGTCGAGATGTTGTATGGGTGATTNCCAACTGAAGAATCATGAGAAGAATTATCTGACATATGATTTGGAGCCTGCGTCACATGTATTTGCTTTGAAGATATGGAGAAATTATTAGTATGGTGTCAGATATGAAGTATTCACATATCACCAAAATTTGAAGTATATTTTCACACAGAAAAAGCTAAGTTTGAAGCAAAGTATATGGCTTAAGCTTATCAAAGATTATAATCTGAATATATAAAATCACTCGGGGGAATGTAAAAACGCGCTAAGTAGGAAGACAAGTGGTAGTGCTAACTGGGTAATTACACAACAAAAAGAGCTGATTAAAGGTATGGAGCATTTACAGTGATCAGTAGTGATGTCAAATGATGAAAGTTTTGCTTTGTTGAATTAGATGTTCATTCAACCAACTTTAAAGGATATAATATGAGATGCATTGTCACATGATACAGAGTTTCGGAAAATATTCAACCAGGTAAATGCAAGGCAATTAGAGAAATATAAGATCGATGAAGGAAAGCTATTGAAGTATAAGGCTAGAATTTGTATTCCTGACGTAAATGGTTTACGCAAAGAAATCCTGCATGAGGCACATTATTCGCGATGCACAATACATCCATGAAGCAATAAGAAGTATCAAGGGCTTAATGGTTTATTCTGGTGGCCTAGGTTGAAACTCAGTGTAGCGGAGTTTATATCAAAGTGTCCTACTTGTCAGATAGTTAAGGCTGAACATCACAAGCCTACTGGATTATTACAACTGTTGCCTATACCAGAGTGGAAAGAGTACAATGCTATGGACTTTGTGATGGGGTTACCGAGATCAAGACAAGGTCGAGATGTTGTATGGGTGATTATTGATCTTCTGACCAATTATGCACATTTCTTGCCTATCAGACATATAGATTCTGTGGGCAAGTTGGCCAAAATTTATGTTCATGAAATTGTACGACTGCATGGAGTCCCAAGTCTATTGTTTCAGATCGAGATGGTAGATTACATCCAGACTCTGGAGTAAAGTTTAAGGGCTTTGGACACTCAAGTGACATTCAGTACAGCTTTTCATTACCAAACAGACGGTCAATCAGAAAGAACAATCCAAATATTGGAGGACTTGGTTCGACTTTATGCTCTTGATTTTGATGGAAACTGAGAAATGCACATGCCTCTGATAGAGTTTGTCTACAATAACAGTTTCTAGACCAGTATTGCTACGACTCCTTATGAAGCTCTTTTATGGAAGAAAATGTCGGACACCTTTTTGTTCGGCAAAAAAAATAGAGGAAATTAATTGGTGATGATTTAGTTGATGAAACAACTGAGAAAATTTGGCTGATTCGTGACAAACAGAGAGCAATCCAAGCTAGACAGAGAAAGTATAATGATGCTAAACATATACCTGTAGAATTTAAAGTGAAGGAATTTATTTTTTTTTAAGCTCAGCCAGATGAAGGGTATTAAGCGGTTTGGAAAGTTTGGAAAGTTGAGTCCACGATATGCTGATCCTTATCAAAATCATGAAGAGGATTGGGAAAGTGGCATTCAGGCTAACACTACCAACAATACATGTATAGGGTACATAATGTGTTTCATATATTCGTGCTTCGAAAATATATTGTTGATGAGGCTAGCAAACTTGTCACTGATCTTATTGATATTCAACTTTACCTGACATTTGTGGATGTGCCAGAAAGAATCATATATTATAATGTGAAGCAGTTCAGGAGTAGAGAGATTCCTTATGTTCGTGAACTATGGAAGCACGGGACTAAAAAAGATGCTATATGGGAGATGGGAGAAGGAATCAGAAATAAGAGAAAAATATCCACACCTTTTCAATTAAGGAAAGAGATATATTCGTGTAAATTAAATTTCTAGGACAATTTTTATAAAGAGGAAATATTGTAATAATAAAAATTAAAAAAAAATCAATTTAAAAAAAGTTAAAAAAGTTGAAGCTTAGTTGGTAACAACACTGTGCATGTGTTGTTCAAGCGAAAATTCCGCCGCCAATAAGGAGTTAAGAACAAGGGGAAGTTCGTCTCCTTTCAATTGAACCCATTGCAAGAGAGTGCGAGTGGGACAGGGGGAGCAAGAGAGTGAGGTAGAGAAAGAAGAAGAAGCCACAATAGAGGGATAAGGAGGAGGAGGAGGTTAACTATAATTGAGCTAAAGAGATAGGAGGGAGCTCGTGCGGCATTTTTCCCTAACCAAGCTGCAAAAGAGGAAGGAGAGCTCGTGCGGCTTATTAGAAGCTCGATCGAGAGCTGGAAAAGGAAGGAGGCAGTGGGTTCTCCCTGTCGTGCGACTTGCCGAGAAAGGAGGCAGGTTGTCCAACTTGTGTGGCTTGCAGAGGAATGAGGAGGAGAAAGGGGACTCGAGCGGCCGGTTTAAAGCTCGATCGAGAGCTTAGGGAAGAAAAAGGGATTGTGGGATTCATCTGCGTGTGAGGGGAGAGTTCAATTTGTCTGAATGGTTCGATTGAACTCTTACTTGGCTTGATTCGGCTTTTAGGGCAAGACAGAGGAATAAAAGGGTAAGAATTTAATTTAATTAGTGTTATTTTAATTTAAATTACTTAGTTGTTAATGTTAAGTAATTTAAATTAAGTTATGAAAAGAAAATCCTAATGTTGACACTTACAACTTTAAGGTTTTGTCGAAGCTGAGGTAGAAAAGAGGAGAAGCCAAATTCAGATATAAACTCGATCTCAACAATGAATTATTATTTTCTTATTAAGTCATGTTATAATGAAATTAAGGATCCTAATTTTAAAATTTACTTATAATTAAATTGTTATTATGTTAGGTATGCAAAAAAAAAAGAAAAATGTTAGAAGTTTTAACATAAGTCATAATTTGGATATGTCTATACATACATATATATATATATATATATATATATATATATATATAGTCAAGAGAATATAGAATTAATAAGATAGAAGATTAACACTGAATGAGGAGTTCATTTAAATTGTTAAAATAGGTGTACCTAAGAGCTAGACTAACCTGAGGAAAAGAATATTAGACGACACGGTTGATGCGCGTAATATGCTTTTATTTTACAATAATTTTGTTTATTTACACATAATGTTACTCTTTTCTTAGCTTTTATTTAAAAAGAAAAAATACAAAAGTTCATTTTTCCTATTAAATGTTAAATGCAAGAAAAAAATGGATAAAATATGTTATATGCATACATATAGGAGTCACCCCTGGATGATACTAACAAGGGTATGTATTGTACCCATGCATGAAATGAAAATGAAAATGAAAATGGAAATAGAAAAGATTGTTTGCCTTTATGGTGAGTTGGAAAATTTTAAACGTATATTTTTATAAAGTATAAGTTTAGACGGTGACTCCGAATTATGAAAAATGTAATCTAAATAAATAAAAGAAAATGAAATTTGTTTTCTTTATTGCTCTCTTTCACTGCACAGCTTTTATTGTTATTGCATTTTTATAAAAATATTTCTAAAATTAAAATTATTGTAATTTAGAAACATTCACCCACTGAGTAGTTTTAGCTCAAACCATAGTTGTTAATATTTTTACAGGAAAAAGAATTGTTTATTAGATGGATCACAGGGAGCACGTTTACAGGCATCGTGAAGCTTCTGTTGATAAGTATTATAGTTTAGTTTATTTTCTATCTAAATGTAAATATTTAAATATGAACAATCTATTGTGAATATAAGTTGTATGAATTAGAATGACTCTTTTGTGTTTTAAATTTTTATTTTTTTTTGTGATGCAATGAAACGGGTTGTTATGTATCCTCCATCCGACCGTCAATTCCTGCTTTGGTAGTTCCAAACTCACCGAGCCGGGTCGTGACACAACTTTGGGATTACACTACATACATATGAAAACTTACCATGCTGAGAGAAAAGCATTATTTTAGATCAAGTTCAAGACAACAGCAGGAATGACGATCGAGTTGACTACAAATTGAAAAACTACTCAAAAAAATAAGGCAAATAACAAATGAAAGCAAGTTCTGATGTAAATAAAAAGTAGAAAGTTGTCAAAATGGCCCCCTAACTTTTTATCAGAAGTCAATTTAGTCCTCGAGTTTATAAAACTATCAATTTAGTCCCCAGACTTCTAAATGGGGGCTAAAATAATCTACTCGGACATTATTTTAGCCCATATTAAAAGATTTTGAGGACTAATTTGACAATTTTATAGACTTTGAGTGATACTGGAGTTAACCCAAACAATGATATGAAAACTANGACTTCTAAATGGGGGCTAAAATAATCTACTCGGACATTATTTTAGCCCATATTAAAAGATTCTGAGGACTAATTTGACAATTTTATAGACTTTGAGTGATACTGGAGTTAACCCAAACAATGATATGAAAACTAAATATTATTTATGAATTCAAAATTAGAGAAATACAATCACATGAGTGAAAATAGGAATAGCAATAGATGTGACACAATGCAACTAGAAATGTATCCCAAGGGGAGGTGGTGGTGGTCGTTGAGGGTTTGGGAGGGGGGAGGTTGGAGGTGGTGGAAAAGGGCGGTTGGCAAGAAAGGGCTAGGAAGGTAGAAATAGTAGTGGGCGGTTGTCTGAGGCATTGGGATGAAGTATGACGGCGGCTGGAGCGAGTTTCGCAGAAGGGAAAGGAGGGGGGGTGCCAGCGGGACAACAAGAAAATCATAGGTGTGTTGTTTTCTGGAAGACGACAGTGATACAAATGGCGGCACAACAGTCGAAATAGCGAGGTGAGGGAGAGAATAGTGACAACAATGAAGGTGGAGAGTTGAAACTGCGATGACAACGAAGATAAGGAAAGGAAAGGCCATGACAGCGGCTAAAATTGCAAAAAAAATAGCAATCAAAATGTTTCTGTGGGCAGTTGCAGCAAGATACTGTGATCGGGAGCAAGGTGGCAAGGACAAGGAAGGAGATAGGAAAGAAAATCACCATCTTGAGAGAGAGATAAAGCCAGAGTAATAGCCAAACCCTCAGATATAGCTCTCGAAAGGAGAAAACCGACGCTAGTGGCTGTCCTAAACAAACTCACACCAAAAACTAAATTTGCACTCCCCAAAATGCACATATATAATAATAGAATAAATATGTGTGGGGCCAAGGGCCAGTGATCACTCCACAACACAAGAAAGAATGGATCGAATTGGTCCAAGCGAGCTGCGCTTCCCCCGCTCACGAGCATGTNCCTGTGGGCAGCTGCAGCAAGATACTGTGATCGGGAGCGAGGTGGCGAGGACAAGGAAGGAGATAGGAAAGATAATCACCATCTTGAGAGAGAGATAAAGCCAGAGTAATAGCCAAACCCTCAGATATAGCTCTCCAAAGGAGAAAACCGACGCTAGTGGCTGTCCTAAACAAACTCACACCAAAAACTAAATTTGCACTCCCCGAAATGCACATATATAATAATAGAATAAATATGTGTGGGGCCAAGGGCCAGTGACCACTCCACAACACAAGAAAGAATGGATCGAATTGGTCCAAGCGAGCTGCGCTTCCCCCGCTCACAAGCCGGTCTTCATGTTTCAGCTACCGAGCAGAAGACACCAGAGTAAAATGACCCCATATAAATAGTCAAGGGACTATATTGGCACTTACTTAAAAAGGTTTTATGGGTTCCTTCGTTTCCCGAAGAAGATGGGAGGGAAGGAGAGTTTAGTGGAATATGGAACTCTACCACAATATAAGCAGTCCTTGCAAGTAATCTTATAAACTTTCTATACTTTCTTTCGGTGTCAAAAGTAAAAGAAAATTGTGAGGCATTAAAATATAAAAGGTGGATAATTGCTTAGACCATTGAAAACCCTCAATAAAATATATTAAAAAAAAAGATCTGAAGTTAACCCAAACCCTTGCCCCTGGTGAGATCTCATAAGATGAACTGTTTGACTGAATTAGAGAAAACATGCCTGAACTCGTGCAACATACAAAATAATGCATAAAAACATGTGTGATAGCATGACAACACAATAAAAATCTCACACAAACCAAGTAATTAAAATCTTCAAAACCATATTTAAAAGCATTGCCACCCTACAACATCAATTAACTGAAATGAAAAAAATAACACCAAACTGAAGAAATGTCCCTCATTAGTGCTTGGATCTTCTGATTCCTTCCCCTATACACTCGAAATCACTAGATTTGATAAGAAACTGACATCTACATACAATATAGGGTTCGTTTGGGGCAGCTTATTTGGTGCGATGACATTTTGAAAACGCACCTGAGCTGTTTGGATAAATTGTGTTTTGGCGGCTTATGCGTTTTCAAAACGTTGAAAACAACGTTTTCACACCGCACCTGTCTAGGTGCGGTGGCAGCTTTCTAGTTGCGATCTGGCTTTTCCAAAAAAAATAAANGAGCATGTCTTCATGTTTCAGCTACCGAGCAGGAGACACCAGAGTAAAATGACCCCATATAAATAGTCAAGGGACTATATTGGCACTTACTTAAAAAGGTTTTATGGGTTCCTTCGTTTCCCGAAGAAGATGGGAGGGAAGGAGAGTTTAGTGGAATATGGAACTCCACCACAATATAAGCAGTCCTTGCAAGTAATCTTATAAACTTTCTATTCTTTCTTTCGGTGTCAAAAGTAAAAGAAAATTGTGAGGCATTAAAATATAAAAGGTGGATAATTGCTTAGACCATTGAAAACCCTCAATAAAATATATTAAAAAAAAAGATCTGAAGTTAACCCAAACCCTTGCCCCTGGTGAGATCTCATAAGATGAACTGTTTGACTGAATTAGAGAAAACATGCCTGAACTCGTGCAACATACAAAATAATGCATAAAAACATGTGTGATAGCATGACAACACAATAAAAATCTCACACAAACCAAGTAATTAAAATCTTCAAAACCATATTTAAAAGCATTGCCACCCTACAACATCAATTAACTGAAATGAAAAAAA